>CAJGYO010000540.1:0-82776 GCA_904845875.1 Miscanthus lutarioriparius
ACTTCTTTCTTGTTTTTGGGTTCTACCATTGTCATTATTGCTCTGGTTTTGTCTGGGTTCGCTTTGATGCCTTCGTTGCTTATGATGTATCCGAGCATCTTCCCTTTTGTAACTCCAAATATACATTTTTCTAGGTTGAGGCGGAGGCCAGCTGTCCTGAGGTTGGTGAAGGTCTCCTATAAGTCGGAGACATGATCATCCTTGTTCTTGCTCATGACCACTATGTCGTCGACGTAGGCTATGATGTTTCTATCTAGTTATGAGCCCAAAACTTCCTTTGTCATTCTGGCAAAGGTTGCTCCGGCATTTTTGAGGCCCTCCGGCATTCTGGTGTAGCAATATGTCCCGAATGGAGTGGTGAAACTTGTCTTGTCTTCGTCTTCTTTTTTCATCTAGATTTGGTGATACCCAGAGAAATAGTCGAGGAGAGAAAACCTCTGGCATCTGGCTGGCTGGCGACGGAGGCATCTATTCTTGGCAATGGGAAAGGTTTTTTTTGCAAGCTTTATTCAGATCTATGAAATCTATGTACATTCTCATTTTGCCATTCTTCTTTGGTACCAGTACTATGTTTGCAAGCCATTCTGAATACTTAACTTCCCTGATGACTTTTGCATCTAGCAACCTTTGCACCTCCTCCTTTGCTGTCAGGATCCTATCCTCCGACATTTTTCTCTGTTTCTGCTTTCTTGGCCTCATGTTTTCATTGATATCCAGTTCATGCTGTATGATGTCCCTGTTGACTCTCTACAGGCCGGAGGCTGACCAGACGAAGATGTCTTTGTTTTTTACTAGAGTTTCCATGAGCTCTTCCTCCTCTGCTTTGCTCAACTCTGAGCTGATTGTTACTTTTCTATATGGTAACTCCTTTTCTAGAGGGGTCACCTTTGTCTCTTCTTAACCTACCATATCTGTTTTTCCTCTGGGCATATCCGGAGGCTCTAGTTCTTTGTCTGCCGACTCGACTGCATTGATGTTTCTTTGGGCTCTGTAGATTGCTTTTTCTAAGTTTCTTGCTTCTTTCTGGCTGCCTCGGACTGTGATAATACCATGGAGTGCTGGTATTTTCATGCACAGGTAGGCCATATGCAGGGTTGCGTTGAATTTAGTCATGAATCCTCTGCCCAAGATGGCATTGTATGGGTAATACAGATCGACGACGTCGAAGGTTATGTACTCGGTTCTAGCATTTGCTTGGGTTCCAAACGACACTGGGAGTGAGATTTTTCCTAATGCTTAGTATTCGCTTGCCTCCGAATCCTATCAAAGGGATTCGGAGGGCTATAGTTGATTTGTTGAGCTTCATTTGGTCGAAGGTATTTGCGAAGATGATATCTGCTGAATCGCCGGTGTCAATCAAGACTCGCTTATCTCTCCCCATGCTGCTATGTTGGTCTTGATTACCATTGCGCTCTGCGTGAGGGTAGCTTTAGCTGGAGATCTTCTTACGTGAAGGTGATTGGGACTCTGGACCAATCTGTATTTTCTTTGGGCCTTGACCTGCTACATTGTTTACCAAAGTGAGGTGATCCTTTTTTGCTTTTTTTTCGTTTGAAACTCCATTGATGATCCTCCGACGATTGGTAGTATCATGCCTATTGTTGGTAGCGGTCCATGGGGTTGACTTGGTTTTTGGGTTTGGCTCATTTATTGGTCTTTGGTAGTTGGTTGTGAGGTGGCGGTGGAGGCGATTGTTGCATGTGGTCTTTTGTTATTGTGAGGCTCGAACCTGATTTGGTTTTGTGTTGGTGGTTTTGTTTTGAGGTAGGTTATGTGGGAGGTTTTGGGTTTATGTAGGTCGAGGCTTGCCTCCGACACAGAGTTGGCCCGGCCGGAGGTCGCTTTAAGGTGTTGACCGCCATCTTTGGTAGGAAGTTTGGGTAATAGGCAGAGGCCAATGTGGAGGGATGTATTTGGGTTGCGTTTAGCGCTGGGTACATTGGGCAGTACTGCTGGTGGCCAGTTGTGTAGGTGGTGTTGACCTCTCTTGCGCTCTGCTGTGTCAGAGGTTGCGCATTCTGCTTGTTCTTCATCCTTTCCTGTGTCTCTTTTGTCTCCGAACAATCTTTGGTGCTATGCCCTGCGTTTTCGCCTTGAAAAACGCAATATGGCCTGCGTTGTTTCTGGCTGTGGTTTTTGTTCCAGTTTTTGCCTTGGTAACCTTGCCGACCTTGGTTCCTAGTCTGGGTCTCCGGCCGTGCTGGTGCTGCCTGTTGCCCTTGCTCGGGGTGAGGTTGACCCTCGATGCTGAGCACTTGCCCCTGGCCTGGTTTCTGATTTGATGCATTCTGGTTCGTATAGGTTTTCTGGGATTTTTTGCTGTTGTTTTGCTGTCTATTTTGACCCTGCTCCTCTAGCCTTTTCCGAAGGTCATTGTCTGATCTGTAGTATTTCTCGAACTCGTCATACAACTGCTGTGTGGAAGTTGGTTTCTTTCTTGCTAGGTGTGCTGCGAATGGCCCGATTCGGAGGCCTTTGATCGCTGCTTCAATGGCGATCTCGTCTGGGACATCTGCTGCCTTCGCCTTTAGTTGCTCGAATTTCTGGAAGTAGTCGTGTAGTGTCTCTCCCTGCATTTGCTTGCACTAGAACAGATCTGTGGAAGTCAGCGACTATGCTGTTAGCCCCTTGAAGTTTGCCAATATCTTGTCCCGGAGGTTCTCCCAAGAATAGGCTATGCTTGGTTTGAGCATAGAATACTAAGCCAACACGTCGCCTTCGGCTACAATGACAAATGACTTTGCCAAGACGGCGTCATCTCCGCCGGCGGAGGCTACTGCTGCCTCGTAACTCATAATGAACTGATGGGGGTCTGTCTTTTCGTTGAACTTTGGTAGTGTGATTGGCTTGTATGCCGTTGGCCATGGCAACTGTTGTATGCCTTCAGAGAGTGGGGACTTGGGATCGATAGGCCTCCGCATCACCTGAGATGGCATCGTGGGCTGGCTGATCACTGGCGGAGGCCCTTGTGGTATGGTTGCAGTTGGTGTTGCTGCGGAGGCTGGGATTGCGGAGGTTGACACTGGTACTGCATGTTGCATACTTAGCATCTCAGCATGTAGGACTGCCAACTGCTGCCTTATTTCTACTACTTGTGTTGACGCTTGAATAGCTTGCTGATTAGCTGCGAATGCTGCTGCCATTTTGTCCCTCTCTTGTTGCGCTCTTTGCAACTATGCTTGCAGATGTTGCAGTTCTTGCTCGAGTGTTGTGGCTGAGTTTGGTTGGGCCTCCGGATCTTGAATCTCTAGATCTTGGGGTTCCAGTGGTTGACCCTGGGCATTTGCTCTGGTGTCATCCTCCGCTGGCGAGGTTCGTAGGTGCTACGAGTGGTGCGCCTAGGCCTTCCTCACTAACCCGTGGTCGTTGCTGCTCTGGTGGTGGTTTTTCTTTTCCCTGCCATCGTTGGTTTGCCTTGGCCAAACCATGGTGGGCGCCAATGTTGAGACTTGCGGTCTCAGACAATGTGGAGGAGGTGGAGGCCTCCGCCCGCCAAGCGCTGCCCTCAGGCAGAGGCTCGAGAAATAGACACGACAAGTGGGTGTGTAGGGAAATGGCACGTAAAACTAGGGTTTCATTAATTCATTCACCAATCTCCCGTACTGTTACAAGTGTTCCCTATTTATAGGGCTCAACTACCACTTTTATAGAGTTTACAATAGTACCCTTCAACTGCTACAGTACATTCTCGGAATATCCCACTACTCGCCTTTCTTCTCGGGGGTAATCTTGTCTTGCTGCCCTCAGGTACTGGGCCTACGCGATCAGCCAGCCCATCAGGCCTTAGGATTCGGCGATGGCCCTTTAGGCCTCCGCCATCAGTCTCCGCCCCTGGGACACAGAGGCCGTAGACCCCCGATGCCCAGTATTGTCGTCCTCCTGGTTGGATCTCTGCCCCTGCGAGCGGAGGCCGAACCGGCGTGCTCGCGCCGTCCACGAGCGCCTTCCTCTGGTTACCTGCACACACACGTAGATAACGTTGGCACTTGATTAGCCTTGCAGCAGGGCGGCCTCCGCCCCCTCCGGCCGGAGACGCCTATGAGCTAACCGGGCAGAGGCTGCGCCAGGGTCACCGGCGGCGTCCTGCAAGCAGTCTGAGAAACCGTCATCTTTCTGGGTCTGGAGAAGTGGTAGCCGGGCCTTTGCTTAGGTAGTCGGTCGGAGATGTCTCTATGAACTGCTGGCCGCGTAGGTCTCCGCCACTCTCGGAGGCCGTGTTACAACAGTTGGTGGGCCACGATATTAGCCTAACCATCTCTTTCTATCCGCTTGGGAGTTTCTAAAAAAACGATCTTCCTCCCTCGCGGCCCTCTTCCTTCCCCACTGCGTCACATCCTGCATGTAGCTCACGTCGCCTACAGGCAGTGTCGCGCCATCGCTCGCAGCCCCGCGGCCACCCACCGCCCCTCGCTGCTCCGACCCGACATCGTGCCACCCTTCCCGCCCACCTACTACGCCACCCACGCTTGCTCCCCCGCGCCCCGGACCGCCAAGGACCGCCAGCCGCCCTTCTTCCAAGATCCGTCCATCGCCTCCTTGAACTCGATGTGGGTGCCATCTTCTCCGCTCCTCGCCCCAAGCCCTTGCCTCCAGCGAACTGCACACGCCGACGAGCCTCCATTCTCCCAAGTAGTAGGGAGATGTTGCGCTAAAAGTGCATGTTGCAAGCGTATGTTTCAAGTGTTTCAGATGTTTCAGATGCATGTTGCAAGTATTTCATATGGATGTTGTAAAAGTAGATCGAGATGTTGTATATATTGCAATGGTTGTACACATATATTGCAAGCTTCTGTTCTCAATGTTTCATCTGTTTTTTTCGGACTATGTTGCAAGTGTGTTTATTTGGATGTTGCATATGTTTTCACACATATGTTGCAAGTTTTTTATCTGGATGTTGCATATGTTTTACAATGGTTTTGAAGTGTTTTTGCAAGTGTTTCATCTGCATGTTTCAAGTATTTCATCTGCCTTCAGACATACATTGCAAGTGTTGCATTTGGATGTTTTAAAAGTAGATTGGGTGTTGCATCTCCCTCCTCGCTTTTTGTTGCCTCGCCTCGGTGTATCCTCCTCCTCCCGGCACTGGCTGGCATCTACCGGCCCCTCCCCCTCTTCTAGATGCTGGTGACGTTTGGACCAGCGTGGGCCCCATGTGGGCGCGTGAAAACGGCTGCTAGTGCGGGCATCCGAACACCTCGTCTGTCCGGACGTCCGGGCGCTAGCAAGCCCGTTGATTCAGATAACTTGTATCGACTATTATAGACTATTTTGAACTATTAGACCATCAAACTTATAAAATGTTTTAAATGGAATTTATACATCTATTGCAACTTATTATAAAAAGCTAGAGCATCCAAATAGGCCGATGTGATACTCCTATAATACTATGCCATAGCACAATGCCAACAACATAAGTGATGAAATCTATATTCCAAACATAAGGGCCTGCTTGGTTCTAGGCTCCTAAAATTTTAGCTCCTAAAAGTTTTAGGCAGCTTTCTAAAAGCTCCTAAAAAACTGTTTGGTTCCAGTGACTAAAACTGACTAAAGGCAATAAATGCTGTTGGAAAGGACCATGATGCCCTTCTTCCCTCTACCCCTACTCTCTTCTCCCTCTCTATGTCTTTCTTCTTCCTCCGGCACAAGAAGAACCGAACGAGCTCCTCCCACCCGCCAGCCAAATCCACCGCCCTGCCCCGCCATTTCCAAATCACCGCCGTCCAAACCTGCCTCGCCTGCCTAGCTACCTCCTCCACCTCTCCTTGCCCTACGCCATGGCAGGCGGGCCCCTGCGCGCAGAGCGGCAGCGGCGGGATCGGCATCCGGAGTCAGATCCGGCCGTGGCTGAGTCCTCCACCGATGGCGGATCGAGCGGCAGATCTGTGTGCTCCCGGTCGCACCGCCGCCGCTCGCTGGGGCAGCCCGTTGCGCCGCCGCTAGCAGCCGCCCGCCCGGGAGCTTGACCTCGCGCCGCCGCTCCCGTAGGGGACCTGCCGACTCCGACCTCTCCCTCGTTGCCACTGGAGTGGCCCGCCAGAGGCTGTGCGGTCGCCGGGTTGGTGGCGGCGGGGCCTCTCTAGGACTCCACCGCCCGTTGCCTGGGCGCTTGCCTCTCCCGGGTCCCAGTCGTGCGGGACTGCCGGCGTGGTGGATGGAGCGGCGCCGAATTGGGGAAGCATAGGGTCTTCTTCAAGCTCTAGCTCCGCCACCGCCTCCAGTCGCTCGCCGCCGCTGAGGCCACCAACCCAACCTTCTCCGCCGCCACCGGCGTCGCCTCCAAGGACCTCCACATCGAGGGCGGGCGTCGCCTCCAAGGAGTTGAAGCCTCCCTGTCTCCTTTGTCCGGATGGCGGGAGTCGGGCAGAAGTGCGGCGGCGTGCGGCGGGAGCAGGGCGGAAGTGCGGTGACAACGGGCAGAATGGCGGCGGGCGGCTGGGCGGGAGGTAGGGAGGGAGAGAGAGGGGGGACAGGGCAATAAATGAGGGGTAGTGGGGGTCTAGGATGGACTTTAGTAGGTTTTAGGAGGGGGTGGAGCTCCTAAAACTTTTGGACCCTCCTAAGATTTTTTAGGAGCTTTTAGAAGGTGTGTTTGGTTTTTAGGCAGATTTTAGCTCCTAAAGTTTTTAGGAGGTGGAACCAAACAGAGCCTAAGAGTGGCATCCTCGGAATTTAGGGCCTCGAGCAGAATTTTTAATGAGTCCTAAATTAAGTGTCAAAATGAAACAAAAACAATGCAAGCTATAAAAATAGCGTATTATAGGCTAATTGAACATAAATGATCGATTAGAACTGGACATTCAATACCCATCTCCTTGATGAGTGACGTCCCTAGGAATTTAGTAGGGATGAAAATGGATCGGATACGAACGGATATCACTCATATTATATTTGTTTTCATATTTCTGTTCGGATTCGGATTCGGACACGGATAGCGTTCGGATACATATACGAATACGGATTGACTCGGTTACGGATACGAATAATGAGTATCGAATACGGTATGAATCGGATTCGGAGAAGGTCGGATACAAATATCTATTCGGATATTGAGTAAAAGCAAAGATATATATATATATATATATATCACGCATGCATAAACCATTACACCACTCTATGAGTCCATAATCCATCTAGATTAAGCCGAAAGACTAAAGAGTAAAGCAACAAATAAGATAAAGATACATATACATCATACATCAAACATCATACAAGCACCAATCTTCGCGGCATGAGTAGAAATAGCCAAGCTCATGGCTTCATGGGTCTCATGGAGTCATGGTCATGGATTCAAGATCTACAATCCTTATATAGGCCATTTTTTCATTTGAGAAAGTTTGAACAAAATGTAGTTCAAATTTCATAAGTGTGTGACATAGTTTTAAAAAGTCTATATGAGATTCAAGAATTTGTGACTAGTGTTTGATAAAACTTTCTCAAATGGGAAAATGAGCTATGTAACAATTGTAGATCTTGCTGAGATAATCAAACTTGGTATTCAGAGTTTTTTCATCTGAGGTCATTTAGTGTCTCATTTGAGCAAGTTTGACTAAGTCAAATTTGGTCAAATGAAAAAACAACACTTTGACTCTAGTATTATGAACTCTAAATGACTTCAAATTGAAAAGTTTTGAATACCAAGTTTGTTCAACTCATCAAGATCTACAATTGTTGTTTTGGTCAACTTTTCATTTGAGATAGTTTGGATGGTTCAAATTTATGATTTTTAAATTTCGATGCTTACAAACTAGTTTTCGGAACCCTAGATTGTCTCAAATTGAAAAGTTTTGAATACCAAGTTTGTTCAGCTCATCAAGATCTACAATACTTATATAGGCCATTTTTTCATTTGAGAAAGTTTGAACAAAATATAGTTCAAATTTCACAAGTGTGTGACATAGTTTCAGAAAGTCTATGAGATTCAAGAAGGTGTGACTAGTGTTTGATAAAACTTTCTAAAATGGGAAAATGAGCTATGTAACAATTGTAGATCTTGCTGAGATGATCAAACTTGGTATTCAGAGTTTTTTCATTTGAGGTCATTTAGTGTCTCATTTGAGCAAGTTTGACCAAGTCAAATTTGGTCAAATGAAAAAACAACACTTTGACTCTAGTATTATGAACTCTAAATGACTTCAAATTGAAAAGTTTTGAATACCAAGTTTGTTCAACTCATCAAGATCTACAATTGTTGTTTTGGTCAACTTTCCATTTAAAATAGTTTGGATGGTTCAAATTTGTGATTTTTAAATTTTAACGCCTATAAACTAGTTTTCCATTTGAGAAAGTTTGGACGGTTTAAATTTTGAAGCACTAAATGATTTCAAACGAAAAAGTTGTAAACAACAAAGTTTCATAACTTTTTGAGATCTACAATTTTTATTTTGATCATTTCTCCATCCAAAGTCGTTTGAATAATATCCGGATAATATCCGTTTGAATAATATCCGGATATATCCGATACTTAACCGGATATCGATGATATTACATCCGTATTTGATATCCGCCTAAGATATCCGTTTTATTATCCGTATCCGAAAAAAATTACGGATATCCGAGTAACTATCCAGATAAATGTTCATATTTGTTCGGTCGAACGGACGGTCGAATAAATATCCGTACCGTTTTCATCCATAGAATTTAGGGGCCTCGAGTGAAATTTTAGTTGGGCCCTCAATTAAGTGTCAAAAGCTATACAATATATTGCATAAAAGAAGTCACATACTATGGGCTAATTGAAGATACATACACACCATGGGAAAAATTAGGATAAAGTTGAGCCCGGTTCAAGATAACTAAATTCATGAAAAGTGGTTAGCATTTCGTCAATAGAAGAACGCATCATGGCCCTACTAAATACTCCCTCGGTCCCTTTGCAAAAAAAAAACAATTATAAATATAAACCAAGTCAAAAGTTTCCGACTAGGTTTATAAATAGCACAACCTTTATATAATATTATATCTAAAGAGGTTTAATATAAAAATATATTCTGTAGTTAATATAATGATGCTTATTTAGATCATAAATGTTAGTATTTTTATACTAGTTAAATTTAAAATTATCTGACTAGCTGAAAATAAGAAATTATTTATTTGACCCATGGAGTACCGGACTGCTCGTGGTAAAACATGTATCGCCCGCCAGCCGTGACCGGCCACCTTTCCATTTTTGGCCCATTTTCAGCGTTGCGACTTTGAACCGAGATGGAAAGGCAGAACGTTTTTTTTTTCGGGAAAGAGACAAGAGAGTGAGGGAGCTCCGCTCCGAAACGCTGACACGGACTGGCTGACTCCTCGTCTTCTGCCGCCGCGTCGCCGCCGGTTTCCCATGGCCGCCGGGTACGTTTGGATTTGGTTCATAGCCTTGAAGGCCAAAGTTGGCCAAGCTTAGTTTTTGGTCTACTCTTACAATTTGGTAGTTTACTTATTGTTGACAGTGTGCAGTTAGGATCAATAAAAGCTAGTTGTTCATGTGTTATTTATCCGATATAATGCATAGCACAGAACACCAGTGTATATAAAAGTGATGAATTAAAAATCCAATGCGCGGTTATCGAACACGAGGCCGAGCAATGGGTGTAGGCCGGCGCCACACACATGGGTTGTCTCCTGTCCACTATAGTAGCCTAGGTGCTTTGGTCACTAGAGAGGACTTGAGCTTCATTCAAATATGCTATAGCCGCCCCTTTAGCGATGTCGTAGCATTTGTACTGCAAACTTCTTCTTCCTTAATATAAAGACGTGTAAGCCTTTTGCGTGTTCGAGAAAAAATACATTGTTAATGAAATTCCCTTTAACCCCGAACAGATATAACTAATATTCTGCGTCTTATACACGTTTTAATATTTGTCAATACTAGATGTAGTACATATATTATAGATGTATTACAATTTATATTCTACACCATGTCCTAGGTAGAAAAACCAAAACATCTTATAATTTATAACGGATGGAGTACTATGATTCAATTGACACTACATGATCCTCGTGCCATGTTTCATTGAAAAAATAATACCAATGACATGCAGACCATACATGTCATATTTACAGGTCTGGCAGAATTTAGCATGACAACCATCTAAACACACTTTGCAGCTCCAGATTTCGGTATTGGCTGTCACAAACCAAACATCAATTTATTCACCTAATTTTATCACTACCCAAATTTGACCATAACCAAGATTTTTTTTTTGATCGGGACCATAACCAAGATTTGGCTCAACCATGCCCCTCGGCCCCTCTCTAGGGTTCCGGTGTGCCCGTACCTCCACGTTTTGCAATGAGGTCGCTGACCGACCGCGTGGAGTTGGAGTGGGAAGGCCGAAGGCCGTGTCGTCCACGCGCATGCATGCCGTTGCCGTTGCCGTGGCTTCTGCTGCATCCTGCCGTGCTTCCACTCCATCTCCATGTTGCAGGAAGCAGAGTCCGAGCCGACACGCCAGCCACTCTCTCCTCCTCAGCTGCCATGCTCCCAGTAGGTTCCTCTGCGATTGGCTCCGAATCCTGATAGCCGGATTATGTAACATAGGCCCCGTTTAGATCCAAAATTTTTTGGATTTTGGCTCATTGTAGCATTTTCGTTTGTATTTAGTAATTAGTGTCTAATTATGGACTAATTAGGTTCAAAAATTTCGTCTCGCGATTTCTCATCCAACTGTACAATTAGTTTTTTTTCCGTCTACATTTAGTACTCCATGCATATACCGCAAGATTCGATGTGATGAGTCTACGTAAAATTTTTTGGAATCTAAACAGGGCCATAGATAGATACGTTTGTGAAAAATAAACAAATAGTGGGTGAATGCAAGGAGCAGACAAGACCCAAAGTGTTCTTCCAAGAAAAAGACTGCAGAAAGGGACGCATTGCTAGCTCTGCTCTGCTCAGCAGTCTCTTTAAGCCTCAACAGTGTTTAGTACTACCATCCATCCACTAGCTGTTCTGCAGTCGACACCACGAGAAAATAGCAGCCACCCGTGATGGCAGATAATCATACAACGACCACTACGAAATGTGCAACTGCACCCACTAACCAGGCAAGCAATCATCATCAACATGAACATGATCAAGATGCACTGAAAAAAAAACGAGACCCTTTAGAATCACTACCTGAATAATTTCAATAGGCCATGTTCACCTACTACCGGTTTGAACTGCCCCATCCCCCTGTTCCTTCCCGTGCTCCTTCCCGCGCACCTTTACTCACCCTTTCCTCCGCCTCCGCTGATAGGCTCCCCAGTGCTCCACCTCTCCTCGCCATACCCTGGTATGAGGATGACGACGTCCCTCCCCCGCCACCGCAATCGCCGGCTGACAGCGACAAGCCCCCAGCTAGGCGCGTCTGGGGACGTTTTCTCCACCCGCTCCGGCCGCGTCCATGAAGGTGGCTGCCTTTGTGTCTCCCCCACGGGGTCCTCTACTTTTTAGCTTTATGTCACTGTAATCCCTTAGGAGTTGTACTCGTTCTTCCATGAATCAGAACCGCTTCGTTTACTCCATCATGTCTTGGAATGTCCGTGGCCTGGGCCGCCAGGACAAGTGCAATGCTGTCCGAGACACCATCTCCATCTCTCGCCCCCACATCGTTTGCTTGCAGGAGTCCAAGCTCAGCGACATTGACGCATACAAATGCAAATCCTTCCTTCCCCCCTACCTCACCGGCTTTGACTTCGTTCCCGCAGACGGATCCAAGGGGCATCCTCACTGCCTGGGACACCGGGGTCGTCACGGCGGGCGCCCCAACCCAGACCGCCTACTCCATCACTATACCTTTCACGTCAACCACCTCCGCCTACTCCTTCTCCATCACCAATGTCTACGCCCCCTTGGATCACAGGGACACGGACATCTTCCTAGCAGATCTCGACACCATGTCGCCCCCCAGTGACACCAACTGGCTTCTCATTGGAGACTTTAACCTCACCCGCTCCCCGGCGGACAAGAACAACGCTAACTTCGATCAGAGACTAGCCGCAAGGTTCAACTCGGCGATTGATAGCCTCACCCTCATTGAGCTCCCTCTCCTGGACCGGCTGTACACCTGGTCTAATAAACAGGCAACACCAACCTTAGCCAGGCTGGACTACGCGTTCATCAATGGAGGGTTCGCCCAACTCTTCCCCAACTCCAACCTCAACTCTCGACTTGGTTCGACCTCGGACCACGTACCTTTGATCCTCATCGCGCCAACCTCCATTCCCAAATCCTTCTGTTTCCGTTTCGAAAACGCCTGGCTTAAACACCCCACCTTCCTCCATTCTGTCCTCCCGGTCTAGTTTGGAGCTTTCGTGCCGTCGGACGCAACTGGCGGTCTGGTGGGGCGGATCAAGGCCCTTCGCCATGGTGGCAAGGCCTGGTCTAAGGCTCACCGCGCTCGCCCTAATGACTATAACAATGCTTCATTTATTGTGTTGCTCTTGGACATCTATGAGGAGTCTAGGGTAGTGTCCTCAGGTGAACAGCGACTACGCGACCTATGCCGGGACTGGCTTGCCGTGCTCATCGCCCACACGAAGTTCAGGGCCCTCCGGGAAGGCGACGCCAACACGAAGTTCTTCCACGCTAGGGCCTCCTACAAAGCGCGTTGGAACACCATCCGCGCTCTGGAGGTGGACGGCGTGCAGCTAATCTGCCACGACGCCAAGATGGCCACGCTCACCGCCTACTACACCAGCATCCTAGGTGGTGAGGTGGCCACGACCTGGAGCTATGATCTCGACCAGCTATACGCCGGTGCCCAGCGTGCCGACCCGACGCCGCTCATCGCCCCGTTCTCTGAACAAGAGGCACTCCGAGCGGTGTGTACCATGTCGGTGGACAGCGCGCCCGGCCCTGATGGCATTGGGCCTGGCTTCTACTCGACGGCTTGGGAGACAGTCAAAGGCGACATCATGCCCTTCCTACAAGCCTTCCACCGTGGCGAGGCCGACCCACAGCGCATCAACAGGGCATTTATCGTCTTGATCCCCAAGACAGAGGCATCCACGTCGCCAGCTGTGTTTTGCCCGGTCTTGCTGCAAAACTGCCCTGTCAAGATCCTGACCAAGATCCTAACATCTAGATTGCAGCTGCAGATCGCCAAGCTCGTGGACATAGACCAGCCCGCTTCATCAAGGGGCGCTCCATCGTCGAGAACTTTGTCCTCGCCATAGAGCTGGTCCAGTGCTGCCACAAACACCGAGCACCAACTCTAGTGATCAAGCTAGACTTCGTGAAGGCCTTTGACTCGGTGAACTAGGCAAGCCTGCTCAAAATCTTGGAGGCGCGCGACTTCCCCAGCAAGTGGTGTGACTGGATGCGCCAGCTCCTGGTCACATCCAAGTCCATGGTGCTCCTAAACAGAGTCCTCGGGCCATGGATAAACTGCAAGACAGGGCTCCAGCAAGGGGACGCGCGATCGCCGTACCTCTTCCTGCTCGTCATGGACGTCCTCCAAAGCATGATCAAAGCGGACGCAGCGATCAAGCACCCGCTGACCGACGGGCACTGCCCCCGTGCTTCAGTACGCCGACGACACCATCATCCTCCTCCGCGCTGACATAGAGAGCGTCCAGCGCTTGAAGCTCGCCCTCGACAACTTCTTTGCTTGCACAGGGCTAGTGATCAACTTCGGCAAAAGCACGACCCCGCCAATGCATGTTCCCCCGAACGACCTGCAGTCCTTCATGGAGCTCCTACAATGCAGGGAGGGGAAGTTCCCCCCAACTTACCTGGGGCTCCCCCTCTCCAACATCAGGCTGCCAATCTCGGCTTTCGCCCCGCTCATCGCCAAGGTGGACAGGTACCTCGCCAGTTGGAAGGCTCTCCTCCTGAGCACTGGCGGCAGGGTGGTGTTGATCAACACCGTGCTGGGAGGCCTAACGATGTACGCCATGGGCACCACGGTGCTCCCGCCGGGTGTCGTCAAAGCTCTAGATGCGCGCCGGTGTGCGTTCCTCTGGACGGGCACAAACACGGCCTCCGGGGCACAATGCCTCGTTGCCTGGGAGGACGTCTGCAAAGACAAGGAAGACGGCGGGCTGGGGATCAAGCGCATCGACACCCAGAACGCTTGCCTGCTGCTCAAACTTCTTCACCGGCTTCACCACCCTGACGGCTCGGCCTAGGGGCTCTGGGCCACGGAGTACGTCAACCTGGCGGACTTGAGCGGCGTGCTCTACGACACGCACTGGACGGCGCTCCGGGACTTGCTCCCGGCGTACCAGCACATCACCAAGGTGTCGATCGGGGATGGGCGCAACACGGATTTTCTGGAAGGACTGCTGGCTGGGCGATGCGCCGTTTGCCTCCCGGTTCCCGGCCCTCTTCAGCCACTACATCGCCCACGCCACATCTGTGTGTGACGTCGTGCGCGTGAGCCAGCGTGACCTGTTCCAGCGCCGGCTCACACCTCAAGCTTGGATAGAGCTCGATCAACTCGCCTAGATGCTCCAGGAGGTCATGCTAGGCTTGGGGCCGGATGAACGCTCCTGCTTCTTCGAAGATGGTGGGCACCGGCTTGTGTCGGGACTCATCTACAAGGCCTCGACGCGCGGTGACCACGATTGCGCCGCCTACGACTTTGTCTGGAAGAGCTTCGCCCCGCCACGCATCAAGTTCTTTGGCCGGTTCCTCACGAAGAACATGATCCACTGCCGTCAAGCCCTGGCTCGTAAGAACATCCTTGAGGACGCAACTTGTGAAATTTGCAAGGTGGCGGAGGAGTCGTCAGACCACATCTTCTCTGAGTGCCCGTTCGTCCAAAGCTTCTGGACAGCAATCGGATGGCTCCTAGGCAACATCGCTAAGGTTCAGGAGCTTTGGAACCCCCGCCCCCGCATTGCAAAGGTCCTTCATCCCCTGCTCCTGCTCTTATGCTGGAAATCTGGAAGCACAGGAACGATGTTGTCTTCCGCGGGATGCCACCCGACATCGCCCGCCTCACCTAGGCATGCAAGGAGTCCATCAAGAACTGGAGTTGCCGCATCCCAAGAAAAGAAGAAGCAATGGCCAACAGCTAGAGATTAGCATTTTCTATGTAAATCTAAACGTCCCGTCCCGAACTTGTAATCCTATGATGTAAAACAGTGCAAGGCTTTGCCTTCCACCAACCGGGTACTCACGGGTACCTGTGGAATGGAATGCATGTGGGCATCTGTTACGATCCCCCGAAGTTGACCTTAAAAAAATAGGCCATGTTCACAGCAGCTTGCTTCATGCGCTCCACTCCGGGTGCTTCGAGGAGCGCTTCTGGATTCCGGTCACCAACAAGAGCCGCCGGGGCAAGGTACCAGTGTACCTGTGGATCAGGGTCAGGGGCCATGGAAACAACCGCGAGCGTGGACATCACTGCATCAGCTGCAAGGATAACAGAAAGTAAACGCCTCGGGGCCGAGGCAGCCAATCAGACGAAGAGTAGGGCTCCAGGTCGCCCTCAGCCACCACCTTCATCATCCTCTCTCCCTTTCTTATTTCTCCAGCCTCCACTTGCGACAAATGCTATTCTCCAAAGTCCAAACCACGTTGATACCCTGACCGCAGCGCCGATGATTGATCTAAATTATTGCACGAGCGCCCCGGAGGGATGCTCTTCGTGTACTGTAGTGTCTTAAAAATTGAATCTTGAAGATCTTCAGTTTCTTTGGGAAACGTGTAACTTTCCCTGTTAACAAAAAAAAGGCGCATTATGTATGAAAATAGAAACATTCATCAAGCAGTGGTTCCATTTTTACCTTTTCAGTACTAGCTACTAAGGTTAAGACAACAGGTTGGCTAGCTGAAGTGGTAGCACAAATGACGTCATATCCTGATATCAGATAAAAAAGGCAGGCTGTATATCCAGTCAAATCTGTCACAAGAAGTTATGTCTGATCAGGTAAATCTCGGCAGCCTGTAATAATAATTCAGCCAGGATTGTTTAATGATGACTCGGAGAAGGCAAATATTTTATATGGCCAAGAAGCTTGTTCAGATGGATCAGGTAGCCACCAATGAAACGTCAAAGTGTGAACAAGCAGGCTGCTTCGTCTGGTGTATAAAATAGAACCATAATGAGCATTTTGTTCTAGCATCCAATCCTTGACTCCATTTTTCTTTGGGTGGCCACGGCTATCAAGGGAAAAGCAAGAGCCAAGAGCCTCCTCCTCCTACTTCTATCTCATGCTCTTCCCTGTTTAGACCATTGGTAGTTCGTCTAAATAGGGCATAACTTAAGCATCTGGTTCCCATGCTAGTTTCAATAGGAAGCCATGCAGCCACTCCACTTTTCATACAAGAGGAACCGAAACAGATTTCACATACCTTCCATTGGCCTTACCCTTGTGCTGCTCATCTCCTTGGCGCCTTGCACCAGTTCGTCCTGCATGGAGCTGGAGAGGTCATCCCTCCTCCAGTTCCTCTCAGAGCTCTCGCAGGATGCCGGTCTCACCAAGCTTTGGCAAGGTACTGAGTGCTGCAAATGGGAAGGAATCACCTGCAACCAAAATGGGACAGTCAGTGCTGTCTCGCTGCCTTACAGGGGCCTTGAGGGGCATATCTCGCAGTCCCTTCGGAACCTCACCGACCTGCAGTACCTAAACTTGTCCTACAACTCACTGTCCGGTGGCCTTCCGCTCGGATTGGTGTCATCCAGCAGCATCATCGTCCTCGACGTCAGCTTCAACCAGCTCAGTGGAGACCTGATTGAGCTGCCAGCTTCAACCCCGGGCCAGCCTCTACAGGTACTTAACATCTCGAGCAACTTGTTTAAAGGGCAGTTTACATCCACAACATGGAAGGGGATGCAGAATCTGATTGCACTGAATGCCAGCAATAACAGCTTAACTGGGCAGATTCCAAGTCATTTCTGTAACATAGCACCATCCTTTGCTGTGCTTGAACTCAGTTACAACGAATTCAGTGGCAGTATCCCCCCAGGGCTTGGTAATTGCTCTATGCTCAGAGTACTCAAGGCTGGCCACAACAACCTCAATGGGACTCTCCCCCATGAATTTTTCAATGCTACCTCGTTGGAATATCTCTCTTTTTCCAGCAACTGTTTACATGGAATACTTGATGTTACACATATAGCCAAACTCTCCAATCTGGTTATCCTTGATCTTGGAGAAAACAATTTCAGCGGCAAGATACCTGATTCCATAGGTCAACTCAAGAGATTGCAGGAACTTCGTCTGGACTATAATAGCATGTATGGGGAGCTGCCATCAACCCTGAGCAACTGCACAGATCTCATAACTATAGACCTTAAGAGCAACAGTTTCAGTGGTGAACTCTCCAAGGTTAATTTCAACAATATGCCCAATCTAAGAACCATAGATCTTATGCTGAATAACTTCAGTGGCACAATTCCAGAAAGCATATACTCCTGTAGAAACCTGACTGCACTACGGCTATCTTCGAATAAGTTCCATGGACAATTATCAGAAGGACTAGGCAATATGAAGTCCCTCTCGTTCCTGTCGCTTACAAACAACAGTCTTTCAAATATAGCAAATGCACTTCAGATACTAAGGAGCTCCAAGAACCTGACCACACTTCTTTTTGGGATCAATTTCTTCAACGAAACCATACCAGATGATGCCGAAATTTATGGTTTTGAGAATCTTCAGGTTTTGGACATCGGAAGTTGCCTCCTATCGGGGGAAATACCTCTTTGGATATCAAAGTTAGTAAATTTGGAAATGTTGTTTTTAAATGGCAATCAACTCAGTGGACCTATACCAACCTGGATCGACACACTGGACTACCTTTTCTATTTAGACATATCAAACAACAACCTCACAGGGGAAATTCCGAAAGAATTAATGAATATGGCAATGCTAACTTCAGAGAAGACTGCAGCTCATTTGGACGCAAGCGTTTTTTATCTGCCAGTTTATGATGGTCCATCACGTCAATACCGCATACCAATTGCTTTTCCCAAATTTCTAAATCTAAGCAGAAACAAATTCACAGGTCTGATTCCCCCAGAGATTGGTCAGTTGAAAGCCCTCCTTTCACTTGATATCAGCTCCAACAACTTAACTGGACCGATCCCCCCATCTATCTGCAATCTCACAAACCTGCTGGTGCTAGATTTATCCAACAATAATCTCACAGGTAAAATCCCAGTTGCATTGGAGAATCTGCACTTCCTTTCTACATTCAACATTTCTAACAATGACCTAGAAGGGCCTATTCCAACTGGTGGCCAATTTAGTACATTTCAGAATTCCAGCTTTTTGGGGAATCCGAAGTTGTGTGGCTCTATGCTCGGTCATCGATGCGATTCAGCTGATGAGCCTCTGGTATCCACAAACGGAAGAAATAAGGCGGCCATTGTTGCAATTGCACTTGGCGTGTTCTTTGCAGCAATTGCCATTCTTTTGCTGCTGTGGCGTGTCCTTGTCTCAATCAAGGCTAATAATCTAACAGCCCAAAGTAGAAGGGAGGATAATGGAGATTTTGAAACATTTTCATTCAATTCCAGCTCAGAGCACGAACTGATCATGATGACACGAGGAAAGGGAGAAGAAAGAAAGCTCACATTCTCTGACATTGTAAAAGCTACAGATAACTTCAACAAAGAAAACATCATTGGGTGTGGTGGCTATGGTCTAGTCTACAAGGCTGAGCTACCTGATGGCTGCAAGCTCGCCATCAAGAAGCTCAATGGTGAAATGTGCTTGATGGAAAGGGAGTTCACTGCAGAGGTTGAAGCACTGTCCATGGCTAAGCATGACCATCTTGTGCCACTGTGGGGATACTGCATCCAGGGAAACTCAATGTTCCTCATATACTCCTACATGGAGAATGGCAGCCTGGACGATTGGCTTCACAACAGGGATGACGATGCCAGCACATTTCTTGACTGGCCAGCAAGGCTCAGGATTGCGCAAGGAGCAAGCCGTGGCCTTTCTTATATTCATAATGACTGCAAACCTCACATTGTGCACCGTGACATCAAATGCAGCAACATCCTACTTGACAAAGAATTAAAAGCTTATGTTGCAGATTTTGGACTGTCAAGGTTGATCCTTTCGAACAAAACCCATGTCACGACAGAGTTGGTTGGCACTCTAGGTTACATCCCCCCTGAGTATGCGCATGGATGGGTGGCCACTCTGAGAGGTGATATATACAGCTTCGGAGTTGTCCTTCTTGAGCTGCTCACAGGGTTGCGACCTGTTCCAGTCCAGACAACATCAAAAGAACTTGTCCCATGGGTGCTGGAGATGAGCTCTCAGGGAAAGGAAGTTGATGTCCTGGATCCAACACTCTGTGGCACAGGGCATGAAGAGCAAATGCTTAAGGTGCTTGAGGTTGCTTGCAAATGTGTGAACTATAACCCTAGCATGAGGCCACATATCATGGAAGTAGTTACATGCCTGGAAAGCATCAATGTTGGCCTGCAGACACAAAAGTCAGTCAAGACAATACAGTTAGCCAGTTATACGTGAGAATATTGTAATTTCATTCATAGAGTACATGTATCTTTAACAAGAGGTACTAGTTTTGAGTTCTACTAGTGTTATAGTGTCTTGTACAGTTTTTTTGCACATACTGAGACCTGTGTACTTCTTTGAGTAAAGAATCCATCTGGACCATACCCCATCCCCTTCTTTTTCTTGAGGTGATATGTAACATGTATGCTGTTTAGTTTCTCAAGCATTGTGAAGAAAGAAGTAAACAAAAAAAAAATGTCAAGTCAAGCTCATTGAGTACCTTACTAACCCAAGTACTGACAGTAATGCTCTTAAGTGCTGTTACTCAGATCTTGGGTTCCGATTCACAGAATTCACAAACCACTGGAGCTTAAGAGTAGGATATGGAATGACTAAAAGCAAACAATTTGTGGTTTGGTTCAGAATGAGAGTATTACTCGATGCCTGGTCGTCAATTGGGATAAAACTGCCACCGGCTGAACAGAGTGTAGAACAGTGTAGGATCACACGCTAACATGACGATGCTTTCCAACGATCCAAAGTACTGAGTACAAACCATGCAACTATGCAAGAGAAGACATGGTGAAGAATCTAATCCATTGCAGCGCACAGTATTGTCCAAGGAACCCCACTTCGGTGACGGAATCCAATCCAACAGTGTCATTTCATCAAACAGCCTGCACGCTGCTTCCGGGACTGCGGCACCTTGATCCGCTCCCAAAGGATCAATGCCCTTATGACCAAGACCGGCATTTCGTCGAGCAGCCCGAGGGCATCGACCAAGGCGCGAGGAAGATGAACTCGGGATCCCAGGTCACGGCGCGCGGATGGTGGTGGTGGTTGGAGAGGGAGGAGCTACTGCAGAATTCACTTGTGGTGCTTGCCGCCCGCCCGGCGATCAGAGATTTTTTTTTTCGCGGTCGCGAATATAGCCCGTTTTTTCATAAGCAGACACAATTACACGATGCAGCTACGAGATAACTCTCATAGCACAGTCATAGCACAGATTATAAACAACTGGTGGGTGACCTAGAGTAGAAACTAAGAACAAAAAAAAAGATACAAAAGAAGGCTGTCCATGACACCTAAAACCTACGAACTGAGCCTGTAAAAAAAGATACAACATCGCAATGATCGTCTACACAGGAGACCGTCCAGCAACAACGAAGGCAAAGCATCCGCCAACAAACCAACCAGCGGCCAAGCATCCACCGGGGAAGAAGCGAAGACACCCACTACTGAAAGGTCCTAATGGCTAGAGGGGGGCGAATAACCTATTAAAATTTTCTACAACAACACTTAACAAACCGATTAGACAATTATGAAACGAAGCAAATGTTGCGCTAGCCTACTAAAAATGCAAACCAACTACCATAATTCTAGTTTCTTTAGTTTCTAACCACACAATGGCTATATCACTACACTAAGTTAGTGCGCTCTCAAATGGTAACTAAAGAGCCACACTAACCAAACTAACAAGCTTTCACAACTAACTACACTAAAGAGCTTGACAACTAGTTTACGGTATTGTAAAGAGAGAGCAAGATAGTTATACCGCCGTGTCAAGGAGTGAACCAATCAATCACAAGGATGAATACTAATGAAGACCAATTACCTTGGAATCAAATGATGACACAATGATTTTTTATCGAGGTTCATTTGCTTGCCGGCAAGCTAGTCCTCGTTGTGGCGATTCACTCACTTGGAGGTTCACGCGCTAATTGGCATCACACGCCAAACCCTCAATATGGTGCCGCACAACCAACATAAGATGAGGATCACACAAGTCACGAACAATTCACTAGAGTACTTTTTGGCTCTCCACCGATGAAAGGTCAAGGACCCCTCACAATCACCACGATCGGAGCTGGAGACAATCACCAACCTCCGCTCGACGATCCTTGCTGCTCTAAGCCATCTAGGTGGCGGCAACCACCAAGAGTAACAAGCGAATCCCGCAGCAAAACACGAATACCAAGTGACTCTAGATGCAAACACTCAAGCAATGCACTTGAATTCACTTTCAATCTCACAAAGATGTTGAATCTATAATGTAGATGAGTGGGAGGGATTTAGCTAAGCTCACAAGGTTGCTATGTCAATACAAATGGCAAAGAGGGCGAGCTAGAGCCAGCCATGGGGCTTAAATAGAAGCCCCCACAAAATAGAGCCGTTGTACCCCTTCACTGGACACAACTCGGGGCGACCGGACGCTCCGGTCAGATCAACCGGACGCACCCTGCTAGCGTCTGGTCAACGGATGGCTACCACGTCATCCCTCTCTTCAAATACTGAGCGCCCGATCCCAACGGTCAAGTGATGACTAGACGCGCTGCTCAAAGTGATCGGACGCACCAACACCAGCGTCCGGTCGTTTCTAGTAAGGTTTCACTCGCGACCGGATGCGTCCGGTCATGCCCGATCGGACTTACCCAGCGTCCGATCACACACTGTCTCCTCTGTGCGCTACCACGTCAGTGGGGCCGGACGTAGCGAGCCAGCGTCCGGTCATGAAGTGACCCACCATCCGGTCGAAGACCGATGCCAGCGTCTTCACTGCTTCCACTAAACGGATGCACCGGTCTAGTTGAGGCCAGCGTCCGGTCCACTCTATGAGACCCTGTCTTTTCTGTACAGGGGGTCGATGGCACCGTCGGACTGTCCGCACTCTATGGGCGGACACTCCGCTGGTGAAGTTTCGAACTCTTACTCCTAAGTGCTAAACACAATGTGTATCACCTTTGTGCATGTGTGTTAGCATATTTTCACAAATATTTTTAAGGGTGTTAGCACTCCACTAGATTCTAAATGCATATGCAATGAGTTAAAGCATCTAGTGACACTTTGATAACCGTATTTCGATATGAATTTCACCCCTCTTAATAGTACGGCTATCGATCCTAAATGTGATCACACTCTCTAAGTGTCTCGATCACTAAACTGAAAAGGCTCCTACAACTTATACCTTTGCCTTGAGCCTTTTGATTTTCTCTTTCTTCTTTTCAAGTCCAAGCACTTGATCATCACTATGGCATCACCATTATCATGTCATGATCTTTATTTGCTTCACCACTTGGAATGTGCCACCTATCTCATAATCACTTTGATAAATTAGGTTAGCACTTAGGGTTTCATCAATTTAACAAAACCAAACTAGAGCTTTCAACTACGGCAAAGCATCCGTAGCGGGGGAACGGCCAGGTCACTCTCAACAGCAAAGTATCTGCCAGAGAAGAGGCCAACGACAACGGCGGCAAAGCATCCGCCAACAAACCAAACGACGGCAAAGCATCCGCTAATGAACTAACCAGTGGCCTAGCATCCGTCGAGGGATAAGCAGCAGCGGCAAAGCATCCACTATGATATCCACGACAACAAACTAGGCAAGGTCCACAACTGTAGGACAGACCACTGCAAGTGGAAATGAAGCGCAACAGGCACAGTGAGGGACTCCTCAAGGAACTGACGGCAGGAACTAGGCCGATTCTTCAGCGACACCTTCAGGAAGGGGAGGACGCCCATGGCAGTGACATGGACGCCGTCGCCGCTGGCCTTAGAGGCTTCTAAGGCAGGGCTTTCGCCTGAAAACCGATGGCACAGGAGCATGGGGCTCAGAGAACGACGCCTCCAGGGAGGTATGTGGCGCCAAAGGCGTCATCGTCGTCCACCCGGCCACCACCGGACTAAGCTTTCGCCCGGAGCTCCATGCATGGGGGAGAAGCGCCGCACCACCAGCCGCAAGGCCATAGATCTATGGCAGTGGATGCTAGATCCAGCCATGGGAGGCCCGGATTCGCCCCACCGGCCGAGCAGTTCCTCAGAGGAGCAAGGTATCAGGGATGGGGGGGAGGAGCGGGGGAGGAGGAGGGAGAGTTGATGGGAGAGGAAGTTGCAGCAGGCTGCCATGGGAGGCTCGGATCGGCACCGCTCGCCGGCGAGCAGCAGCAACAGCCGGAAGGGGTGCCGGGAGGGGGGTTCTCGTGGTGGGCGGCGGGTCGCCTCGTGAGGACGACATGGGGGTCATGGGGGTCTTCGTCCATGATGAAGTTGCACTAATAACAGGTGCGATCAGAGAATGGGACCGAGGTTGCGGGCGAAGGGCGATGGCACAGTGGCTAGCAACGTTTGGTCTATTCAAAGTTGCACGAGGCATGTGGCAGTGGGATTACCGGCGTTGGCCGATGGCGGCACGACCTCAGCAACCGCCATGCCACTGAACAAGAGATTTATGAGTAAATAACAAAAAAAAACCACTATTTCTTTTTTTCAAATGGAGGCACTACCGCCCGGAAGTCCACACAAAGGTCCCGGTCCTAGCCAATCGAATCGTGACCTAGCTCCCAGTGTCAAGTCCACCAACTAGAGCATCCCATCTAAGCAACCCCGCGTAACAGAAAAAGTGAACCGAAGCGCTACCTGCCCGCGCAACGAAAGGGGAGAGCGTGTGCTTCCGTCTGCGCCACCATCCCGTTGCGCACCCTCTCTACCGACCCCCGGCACACCCTCTCCCCAGTCTGAGAAGCATGCAAGGCAGCAGAAGGCGAGGAGGAGACACCAAGGCAAGGCAGCACAAGGCGAGGAGGGAGATGCAATACCAGATCTACTTTTAAGACATCTAGATATAACACTTGCAACATACGTCTAAAGACAGATGAAACGTTTGAAACATGGGTCTGGAACACTTAAAAAACACTTAAAACACTTGAAAAACCCTTGCAACAATATGTAACATCAAGATAAATACTTGCAACATATGTGTGAAACATATGCAACATCTAGATAAACACACTTGCAACATACGTCTGAAAAAATAGATGAAACATTGGGAGCATACTTTTGTAACATAAGTGTACAATCATTGCAACATATGCAATATCTCGATCTACTTTTGCAACATCCATACGAAACCCTAGTAGCATACCTCTGAAACAACTGAAACACTTGAAACATCGCTTGCAACATGCGCTTTCAGCGCAATGCCACCTTCTTGCTTGGACGAAAGGAGCTCATCGTTGTGAGCTCAACGCCGGCGTGGAGCTCGATGCCATAAAGTACGCGGAGGTCGCTGGTGCGGAGCTCATTGGCGGCATAGACCTCGACAGTGGCTGCGGCAGGCGGATGGAGCGCGACCATGATAGTAGACGCAAGTCCGGGCGGGGACGGCACCAGAGGAGTCCATCCCACAAGCCACGAGCGGGGTTGGCGCTGGTGGGGCGGCGTCGGCGAGCGGATGTCCCACGAGCAGGGGCAGCGCGGGCAGGGGTGGCGTCTGCGAGCGGGCGACGCTGGTGGGGTACACGGATGAGTAGATGAGGATTAGCCGCATTCGGACAGGAACATGAGTCACGGGACGGACCCCATAACATATCATTATCGTTTTGCAAAAACCCCTACTATTAATTGCAATCCGATTTATTTTTGCATGTAATCACCATTTTTTATACTTCTATTTTTAACCACAACCTTACATTTTACATATAATAATACCCCATATTCATCAAATGTTAACATGATTGATCCAATGCTAGTTAATGTATTGTTTGGCTACATTTGTCTGGATTAGGATAGAAATTTAACTAATTTCTACTTTAATTCGTGTACTCGGATACGTATGCATTGAAATCAATACGTGTGTATCCAAAGAAGCCCAGAGGTTTCATTGCCACTCTACCTAGGGTGGTTTTGGTGCAGCTCCGTGCTAGGTGCTCTACGGTCAGAGTCCTATAGGCGAAGCCAGTTTGTGGCATTTTGTCTCCAGCTTGGTGCGATCTTGTTTGGTGTGGCTCCGCTATGGTGCCCAAGCCAAACGTGCCTTTAACATGAAAAGAGGTGCTCCCTTTACTCCCTAGTCAAAAAATATATGGGTCTCACCTCATTTTTGGAGGAGTTTATGTCTATCGTACTTAAATTTTACTTTATCTCTAAAAAATAGTATCAACATTTATGTTGTCGGTGCAGAAAGTGACCAAGACATAAATATTTGTAGTTTTGCCGTACGTTGTGATCAGAGGTGGCCTAGCACTCGATGACACAGGGTGTATACTGGTCCAGGCAACATGCCCTACGTCCAGTTTGAGTCGGTCGGTGACTTTATTCCTGAGCCCAGGTGCTCAAAGTTTGCAGTGGGGTTACAAACAAGAAGGAGAAAGATGGGGTGTACGAGGGGTCCGGTCGGGCTCTGGTTGGAAGGGCTGAGAGCGACCGGAGCTCCACTACAAGCTAAGTGTTCAAGCATGTGCTTGAGGTCCGAATCTGGCGGTTCTGTGGTTGTGAGCTAGTGAACTTAGTTGATCTAATGAATTTAAAGGGACTTGAATCAACTTGGGCTAACTGGAGAGAACTGAACTATGTTGGAGGGAGCGCATCCCCTTTTATAGATGAAGGGGATGGCTTTACAAGTGAGAGGGAGAGAGTATGTTTGCTTCTAAGCCTTGTTGCCCACGTCGGCAGGTACAAGACGATTGTAGGCGCCCACGATACTGTTGATGTCACTATAGAATGTCAGGTGCATGTGGGAGGTTGCGTCGCCTTCTTCAGGTATGGCAGATGTCGGTACCTGCATATGCTATTGATGCCCAAAGGCACGTGAGGGGTTTCACCATGTTCAGTCGGTACGGTAAATCCCGGCGCCCACAACACTGCCGATGCCCAGAGGCTTGTGGCGGGTGCCTTACCGTAAGGGAGTCAATGGCGCCCACAATACTGTAGAGAAAAAGGTTGGCGCCTACAACACTGTTTGTGTTAGGGAGGCTGCAGAGTACTATTTCTGCAGTTGTACAAGGTACGATCCTGGTAGCGTGGTTTGACTTTGTAAGCCCTGTCTTACTTTCTCCGGATGTTTCCTGGTTTTTATCGAGCGGGCGTCCCCGGTCGGTTGGTCCCAATCGGCTCTGGTCGTGCCAGTCAGAGAAGAGCAATGAGCAGGGGATTGGCATATCCCCGATCGGAGAGTACGGGGTCAGAGTCGAAAGCGGTGCTTCTGGCCAGGCCTTCCGATCGGAGAGGCCGTCCGGAGGCGGGGTGGAGACCTTCTCGGCCTGGTCTTCCGATCAGAGATTGGATCACTCCCCTGGCCTATCCCTCAGGTATTTGGGTTGGCCCATGAGTTGTGTGCTGTCTGCTTGGGCCAAGCCTTTGCGGGGAAGCCAGTCCGCGAGGGACCCCGGGTTTATGAACCCGATAGGAGCCCCCGAGCCCCTGAGCCCCCGGGTGATTTGGGCGGAATCATCTGGGGGATTTTTGTCTTGACGGCGGGTGCACGCGAGCGCACCCACGGGTGTAGCCTCCGAGCCCCCTGGCGGTTCGGGCAGAACCGTCTAGGGTGTTTTTTTTGTCTCGCCAGCGGGGGAGGTTTTTGTTTTGTCGGTGGGTGCGCGCGAGCACACCTGCGGGTGTAGCCCTCGAGCCCCCGGGCGGTTTGGACAGAACCGACTAGGGGGTGTTTGCCAGCGGGCGTGTTTGTGCGTGTTTTTTAGTCGAGATGGAGTCATTACCCAAGGCGTCGTTGCGCAGCCTGAGGTAGTTAGTTTTGGGGATCGGATGAGACGGAGCTCGTGGATCCTAGCATCGGTGCACGCCGTCGGATCGGGCGAGTTGGTTAGTATAGGGATCGGATGAGACGGAGCTCGGGGATCCTAGCATCGGTGCACGCCGTGGGATCGAGCGTGTCGCTTAGTATAGTTAGTTTAGGGATCAGGCGAGGCGACAAGGCGGTGCTCGCGGATCCTAGCCTCAGTGCAGCCCACGCAGCCGAGGCAGTTAGTTTGTTAGTTTTTAGGATCAGGCGAGGCGACAAGGTGGTGCTCGTGGATCCTAGCCTCGGTGCGGCCCGCGCAGCCAAGGCAGTTAGTTTGTTAGTTTTAGTGATCAGGCGAGGCATCAAGGCGGTGCTCGCGGATCCTGGCCTCGGTGCAGCCCGCACAGCCAAGGCAGTTAGTTTGTTAGTTTAGGGATCAGGCGAGGTGACAAGGCGGTGCTCGCGGATCCTGATGGGGCGAGTTCGGGGTCGCAGACCCAGGTTGTTTTGGAGCGCAGTCAAAGCATAGACGGATGGGGCGAGTTTGGGGTCGTAGACCCAGGCGTTTGGTGTCTTGAGCCCCATTGGGCCTTGGTAGGGGTTGGTGTGAGTTGTGTGCGTTACCCTGTCCTCGGTTCCTCATAACCGGAGGGGCTGAGTTTTGTCGCTTGTCCCAATCGCTCGGGCTCGAGTGACGCGCTCGGTGAGTTCACTAACGGGTATGATCGAGTGGAATCTAGGTCCGTCGTTCGTGATGGGGTCGGCATAGCCCTCTTGTGACATTCCACTGCTCCTTTACCTGCAACCCGGCAGATGCCTGGGTTGTTCCGGAGACCGACCCAGGTGGCCTAATGGCCTCTCCTTCGATGGAGATTCTATGGGCTTGGCTGAGGCTTAGGATCAAACGAGAAGATTGAGATGACCCTGTCTACTAGACTGGGCGAGGGCCGCACGGGGCTCATCTGTATTTTTCTCCCCTGGCTCTGTCGTTGCTCATGTCGAATAAGGCAACTGCCGCTTCGTGACGCAACACAGAGCGTTGTGATGCATTTCACTGCACGTGCGATGCTTAGTTCCCGAGCCCCCGGGTGGTTCAGGGCCTGAATCATCTGAGGGGCGTGGGCGTATGAAATGAATGCGCGTATGGATGTATGAAATTATTTAAATAAAGAAAATGGCGGGGGTCGGTAGTGTTACCTTGATGACTCGAGTGACGGGGTTTGAAGAGCTCCTGTTGGAAATGTCCGACTGAGACCCGTGCTTGTCGTTCATGACGGAGTCGGCATGGCCCACATGGGGCATCCCTTTGCTCCTTACCTGTCTCTCAATATTTTTCCTGAGCCATTCGATCGACCTAGGAAGCCCGATGGTCTCTCCTGGCGGAGATCTCATTGTTTGGGTTTTTCCAAGTCTCGTCTGGGGAGGCGAAGAGCCTGCTGCATGTGGTGACGCTTTGTTTCTCGCACCCAGTCGTGCGGTAGTGGTGGGCCATACCCAGGCCACGTTCCATCTGACCGGGCGTCGCTCTGTCTGACCAGGCATCGTTCCTTCGGTCAGTGTGTGTCCCATCGTTTCCCATCCACATTGAATGAGGAAAGGGAGAGAGTTTTTCGCTCTGACCTTTTGCCCCTCTTCAGCTGTCGCGTCTCCTCCTTAAATAGGGGGGAAGGGGGGGGGTTCGTCGTAGTCCTTTGCCTGTTCTCCAGCTATTGTCTCTCCTCCTCCTTCCTCTTTCCTGAGCGTGCATGTATGCCACGGCGGTTCCTAAGTGAGAGAGAGGGTGAGCGAGGGGGAGGACTTATAGATCCTTTCGTGAGTCCGGAGCACGATGTTGAGCTGGAGGTTGCCCAGAGCGGTGCTGGCCGTCTTTGCTTGAGAAGGGGCGGCTTCCGCCGAAGGGGGTGGCATGCTGGATTTATCTGCGAGGCCTTTTTCGGGATGGAGCCGTGTGTGGATTTTTTCCGATGGGTCTTCATCGGGTGTGCCTTGTCGAAGGGGAAGTTGCCTAGGATCGTGCTGGTGGAGAGTTCCGTGCCTGTAGCTTCTTAAGTCGGCCAGTTCATAAAGTTTGATGAGATCTCTTCCAGCCATGGCGGCCATACTTCGGTGGCTGCGTCCCTGCCTAGGAGCTACCTCGACTGCATGAAAAAGTCTAGAGCTCCATGCTCTTCTGCTGAGCATCTATGGGTGCGGCGCTCTTGAGGTCCCGTTGCGCTCGCCAAAGTCGAGGGAGTGGAACTGGGCGGGTCCCTTGAGGTACCTGTTGCGCTTGCCGAAGTCGAGCGAGCGGAACCGGGTGGGGCCCCTATAGCGGTGGTTAGGTCTGGCGGCGAGTGTCGTGGGCTTTCTTTTGGCGTCATGGGATGTCATTGAGCAGCCGCAGTAGTATTGGGAATGGAAGTAGTTTAGAAAATGTAATAGTTGTGGGTGAGCCCCTGTGTAAACGTTCTTGTGTACTCAATGACTAGAATCAGTTTCGTTTTCTGTAATGGAGTCACTCGGTTCGGGGAAGCTTGCCTCTTTCGTTCCTTAGTTTCACCTTAGCATAATTTTGTTTTCTTATTCTTTCTTTTTCGTACCTACCCGTTTGTTCTATAGGCTGCAACCTTAGGAGTGGAATCATGGGATCTATGTTGCCTGCTCCTACCGCCGCCCGGCGAGCGTCATCATCGTGCTGGACCTGGCGCCGGTTGCTGACGATGCTGAGAGCGACCTAGTGCAGACCGGTCCGTTCGTGCACCGGTGGTCGGTGTGGGGCAGGCACCAGGTCGGACCGTGGCATGGCTGCTGCCTCCCGAGCCACACCCGACGGCTGTAGCGGCGAGTGGATGGAACGATCCATCTAGCGCGTCCCTGCTCCCCCGCTCCCCCGATGGGGAGAGAGGGTGCGTGTCGGAGTCGTGATGCGGAGCTTTCCGCCTGTTGAACGGCAGTGGCTTCTACCAGGTCCCAGAGGTTCCGGTATACCGCCCGCTCCTGGGGGTCGACAGGCTCGGGAACACCGCGCAGAAGCATCGCCGCGGCAGCGATGTTCTGGCTAGCTCGAGCGAACTATGGGAGATCGTTCCCCTCGTTCATGATGTCGTGTTGGACCTGGTGGGCGTGACCCCAGGCGTCGCCCACCGGGTTATGCGCCTAGGGCGTAGCATGGTGCACCGAGCGCGCCGGCGCAGGCGGTGGCTGGTTCTGACGCCGTTGTCGTAATTCCTCGGCGTGCGCTTGCGTAGATGCGAGGGCCCCCACGCGCGGGTCCTGAGGGGTGTGAGTTTGCTCGGACTCCACAACTACCGGTGGCTGTCCCGGAGCGTCTACCATAGCGCACTCCCGGGACGGACGGTGGCGGGGTGCCACGTCGCCGATGTTGGAGCCATCGCTCTCGCTCTCGTCATTCGGGAGTTTGTGGAAAGCGGCAGGAGCGTAGCTTTCCATTCCCACGAATTCGGATGTGAGGGGGGATGGCACCAGCATCCTTCGGAACCCCCGAGCGTACGTATCCGCGGAGGACGCGAGGCTATAGGGGAACCGATCGTGCGATGTTTGTGGCGTGGGCGGTATGATCCCTCCGAATGATCGGTGGGAGATAGTAAATAAAGAGTAAATAACAGTACGCGTATTACTTACAGCGGGGTTTGAGCAGAGAGTTTGCTCGGAATGAAGCGCAGATGCCGCGTCGTTGAAGTCGTCGTGCGTCCTAGAGCTGATGGAGGTCGCCCCTCCGATGGGTGCCGGAACGAGTACCTCCTCGCGGAGGTGCAGTACGTCGAGCCGGTCGGCGACAAAGTCCAGGCTTCCGAGGGGGGAGGCCTGGGATGGCTCGAAGATGGGTGGAACCCACATCCCAACGGGTGGGAGTGCGGGAAACTCCAGTGAGCCGAAGTGAATCGTATCGCCTGAGCCCGCCACGGCGAGGGTGGCGGAAAAGTGTGCCATCCGATGACCAAAAAGTGTTGAACGTACAGCGTCTTCCCCACGAACGGCGCCAACTGTCGGTGTAGAAAGTGACCAACACGTAAATATTTATAGTTTTGCCGTACGTTGTGATCGGAGGTGGCCTAGCACTCAATGACACAGGGTTTATACTGGTTCAGGCAACGTACCCTACGTCCAGTTTGAGTCGGTCGGTGACTTTATTCCTAAGCCCAGGTGCTCGAAGTTTGTAGTGGGGTTACAGACGAGAAGGAGAAAGATGGGGTGTACGAGGGGTCCGGTCGGGCTCTGGTTGGAAGGACCGAGAGCGACCGGAGCTCCACTACGAGCTAAGTGTTCAAGCGTGTGCTTGAGGTCCGAACCTGGCGATTCTATGGTTGTGAGCTAGTGAATTTAGTTGATCTAATGAATCTAAAGGGACTTGAATCAACTTGGGCTAACTGGAGAGAACTGAACTATGTTGGAGGGAGCGCATCCCCTTTTATAGATGAAGTTGATGGCTTTACAAGTGAGAGTGAAAGAGTATGTTTGCTTCTAAGCCTTGTTGCCCACACCGGTGGGTACAAGATGATTGTAGGCGCCCACGATACTGTTGATGTCACTGTAAAATGTCAGATGCATGTGGGATGTTGCGTCGCCTTCTTCAGGTATGGCAGATGTCGGTACCTGCATATGTTGTTGATGCCTAGAGACACGTGAGGGGTTTCACCATGTTCATTCGGTACGGTAAATCCCGGCGCCCACAACACTGCCGATGCCCAGAGACATGTGGGGGTGCCTTACTGTAAGGGAGTCAATGGCGTCCACAATACTGTAGGGAAAAAGATCGGCGCCTACAACATTGTTTGTGTCAGAGAGGCTGCAGAGTACTGTTTCTCAGGTATTTGGACCGGCCCATGAGTTACGTGCTGTCTGCTTGTGCCGAGCCTTTACGGGGAAGCCGGTCCGCGAGGGACCCCGGGTTTATGAACCCGACATATGTCTTTAAATAGATTTATTACGAAGAAACATTATAAATTTAATTTACCATCACACATTATAAAATCATAAAATTATCATTGTTTTTATATATTTAGTCAGATTTTATAAGTTAATTGATTTCTTGAAAAACAAGATTTATATTTTTTATGGCACAGAGGGAGTACATAGTTTCTGTTATACAATAAGTCAAAGTATTCTATGCAATGCAAAAATTTAAATAAATAAAGGTATCTCAACAATAATAATATAATGAACTGTCGTTACCAAAGCAGCCGTTTTCTTAATACGAAAGAGTTGGACAATATCCAATAAATAAAATACACCAGTGTCTGCCTCAACCGAATGAAATAGCTGGAAGCCGCTGCCTGCAGAACAGCAGTGTGGATGCGTGCCCCCAACGACTATACAGTTGTTGACCCGATTTTTCTTTCCCTCTGTAATAATAGATAAACAGGGGAGGGGAGAATAAAACAGGAGCTGCTTATTGTCTCCCCTCTTCTTCATCCTGGCATTCTTTCCTCATCAGGCCACTGAGCCATTGTCCTGGCTTCACAGGAAGGCTGCAGCCTGTTCCGGTCATGTCAACATCAAAAGAGCGAGTTTCATCAAAAAAAAAAAAACATCAAAAGAGCGCGACGAGGGAAAGCGGATTGAGCCCTGGATTCAGCACACTCTGCAGGAAGAGCAAACGCTGAAGAGTATTGAATGTTGCTTGAAGGTGTATGGACCATGAACCTTGGTGCCGGCTACCATGGAAGAAGCCTCATGCCTGTAAGCATTGATGCTGGCCTGCAGAAGCAAAATTCAGTCAAGAAACAATGTGGTTAGCCAGCAAACATGGTAATATTGTAGTTTACGTGCGTAGAGTAAATGTGTTTTCCCTAGACGAACTACTCCCAAGATCTGAGTAATTGTACTATAACAATGTGATATTGTAGTTTACATGCGTAGAGTTGTTTGGAGTTTGACTAATGTTATAGTACACATAATAAGCAAATTGCCAGCCATAGTTGCCTCTAAAAAATTGTCATCAGACAATTTACTGCTCATAGAAAAGGGTGCATCTTCCTATCCTACAAAAACAAAAAGTGAATCAAGCAGTGAATTCAGATTTTGTCAGTAATAACTACACTAACGGTAAGACTGCATTCAGGTTCGTTAAGTGAAAGTCTGAGGCTGGTAAGAGAAGTGATGTCAGATCGGGTAGATCACGGTGGGCTGTAAGAAATTCAACAAGCATTCTAGGCTGACCAGAAAAAAACAAATATTTTGCATGGTCAGGAAGCTTGGGCAGCTGGGCTTCTTGATGGATCATTGCATCAGATACCAATGAAATGTCAAAGTTGAATAAATGAGCTGTTATATCTACTTCATTAAATACAATCACTGTGAGGATTTTGTTACAGCATCTTATGTTTGACTTCATTTTTCTTTGTGGTGGCGACTACTAGAAAGGATCAAGATGGAACCAAGAGGCTCCTCCTTCTAGCTCATATTTTTCCTTGATTAGACATAGGCCGGTACTTCATCTAGACAGGAAGCAAGTTAAGCATCAGGTTATCAATAGGAAGCTATGCAGGCACTCCATTTTCCATACAAGAAATACAGCAGCAGATTACCCATACCTTGTCTTGGCCTTGTTCTTGTGCTACTGATCTCCTTGGCCACCCCCACAAGTTCCTGCACGGAGCAGGAGGAGGCCTCTCTCCTCCAATTACTTGCTGGGCTCTCAAAGGATGCCGGCCTAGCCAAGTCATGGCAGGGAGACCTTAAAAAAAAAGTCATGGCAGGGAGGCACAGATTGCTGCAAATGGGAAGGCATCACCTGCAACGGAAACAGGACAGTTATTGAAGTCTCTCTGGCATCTAGAGGCCTTGAAGGGCGCATCACACCATCTCTTAGCAACCTCACAGGCTTGCAGCAGCTTAACTTGTCCTACAACTTGTTGTCCGGTGATCTGCCACTCGAGTTGTTATCATCCAACAGCATCATTGTCCTTGATGTCAGCTTTAACCAACTCAGTGGAGAGCTGCACGAGTTGCCATGTTCAACCCCTGGCCAATCTCTACAGGTACTTAACATCTAAAGCAACATGTTTACAGGGCAGTTTACATCCACAGCATGGACGGCGATGGAGAATCTGGTTGTACTCAACGCCAGCAACAACAGCTTTGCTGAGCAGATACCAACATTTTTTTTGTAACATATCTCCATCTTTGGCTGTGCTTGATTACAGTTACAACCAATTCAGTGGCACAGTCCCCCTAGAGCTTGGTAACTGCTCCGTGCTGAAAGTGCTCAAGGTTGGCCACAACAAGCTCAATGGGACACTCCCTAATGAACTCTTTAATGCTACCTTACTAGAGTACCTGTCTCTTCCAAACAATAATTTACAAGGTGTACTTGATGGTGCACACATTATCAATGTCAGGAATTTGGCTACACTTGATCTTGGAGGCAACAAATTCATTGGTCACATCCCAGATTATATAGGTCAGCTCAAGGGATTGGCGGAGCTCCATTTGGGCAACAACAACATGTCAGGACAACTGCCATCATCACTGGGCTGCTGCACAAATCTCACAACCATCGACCTCAAGAGCAACAATTTCAGTGGAGAACTCACAAAGGTCAATTTCTCCAACTTACCCAATCTAAAAATCTTAGATCTTATGCGGAACAACTTCAGTGGCAAAATTCCAGAAAGCATATACTCAAGTCAGGAACTAACTGCACTGCGTCTATCTTCAAACAATTTCCATGGCCAGTTATCAAATGGACTAGGCAATCTGAAGTCACTGTCATTCCTTTCTCTTACTGGCAACAATTTTACAAATTTAAATAGGGGCTTAAGCGTTTCTACCCCTGTTTTGATGACCATTTGTGATTTTGCCCTCATTTTTTTAACTTTGTGATTTTGCCCCTACGATTTTTAAACGAAGGAAGAGTTTACCCCTGGTCTGTTAGGTGCCTCTAACGGTGTTAACTTTTGGACAAAAGGACAACTTTGTCCATGCATTTTTACCCCTGTTTTATTATGTTATTTGTGTTTTTACCCCTAGTTTCAGACAGCCAGTTGACATTTTTTATACAGAAATTTTAGAAAATTTCAACAGCATTTCAGCCGATAATCCACATAAACACAATTTAATATCACACTACTAGTATATATAAACCAGATCCATGCAACATGTCACCATAGTACCGCAGTAGAAGCCAACATACAGGTCCAAATGACATGTCAAACACTAACATATAGGTATAAATGACATGTCAAACAAAAGTAGGAGCTACTAGTGAGTTCTCTAGGCAACTAGTTGTGAGCTACATATCAAGCATCGAAGCCCAACAAAGTACCAAGCCTCCCAGAAGTTGTTGCTCTTCCGCTCCTTCGTGTTCCCCTTCCTGAAGCACTTGCACTTTATATGAAAAAGAGAAGAACTATGTTAGTAAAGTTATTAAAATATGTAGTAAAGAGAAGCAATGTTGGCTTGTCTTACTTTGTCTCATTGTTGGCCTCTGCTGACCCTCTTCCTCTTCCCCTTCCCCTTTCCCTTTCTCTTGTAGCTGCAGTACCACTTGCACTTGCACTTGCAATAGCACTAGCACTTGCACTTAATGTTTGTTAGAAAAAATATTAGTACAAGTAAATATGAATAATTGAGATAAATAAATGGAATTGGACTGCAATGCATGTATGACTCACATTAGGTCATTACTTTCTTGTCCTGATCCATCTTGTGGTGTTGACTGTCTCCTCTTTTGACTAGCTGTCGGACCTCCTTGACAAGTCTTGGCTGTATGTCCTAGTTCATTGCATTAAGAACACATTTTCCTTTTCTTAGCAGTGGCAACTTCATCATGTGGCTTTATCCAAGATTTTCTTGGCCTCACAGATTTTCTTCTCATTTTAGGTTTCTTGATTTTGTAGGCTAAATCAACATGAGGCCATTGATCTTTGGATGTCATTGATTGAATTTACTTGCATATGCCTTTCTGAACCTATCAATAGAGAAGTATTCATGGACAAATTCATCCATCTATACCTCCCTACTTATCTTTGCAATGAAAGCCAAAGCATGGCTGCGTGGTTTTCCGGTCACTTGCCAAGCCTGACAGCTATAGGTCTTTTCATCCAAGTTCACTGCATGCCTGAATCTATTCACAGTTACTTTAGCTTTTGTAGCTGTAGCATTTGTGCCTATCAACAGAGAAGGTTTTTTTGGTAGATATTGTCTTTTTTTGTGGCTCTCTTATTTGTGGCTCTCTCACTAGCATTTGTGGCTGTAGCATTTGTGCCTTCCTCAATTAGGAGCACACCAGCCCTCACAGTAGGGTGAAATCTTTCCTTTGTTGGAGAAAATTGCAGTGGCCCCTTAAAATCATTTATCTGAGCATTGATGCATACCAATCCATTGTCTACATTGATTAGAAACCACTCTAACATATTTTCATCAGATTTTATTTTCACAGAATCATTCTCCAAATCACGCTACAAGGTAATGTACTGCTTATAACCCCACAAGCAGTGCTCAGTAATGAAATCAACTAGCTGCAGCAGCCCAAAGCTATTTGTGTCCACATTGGCAAACACTACTAGAAATGTGTTCATCAATGACGATTCAGTCGTGACGCTTACAAATTTCGTCACAGAACAAGCGCTTTCTATGACGAAATTTCCAGCTTCGTCATAAGTAACAAGTGACGGAGGTTTGGCACGAAGAATAATGACGAAAACAAAAGAATCGTCATAAAACAACAAAACTAAATCGTCATAGATCGTTTGGCTTGTGTACCACCTCGAGAACGTGGCGCCGTGGTCCCACCAGCAGGTCCCACCTCGAGGACGTGGCGATGTGGTCCCACCATTGGGTCCCAACCTCGAAGACGTGGCGATGCGGTCCCACCAGCGGGTCTCAGCCTGAGGACGTGGCGGCAAACAAGTGGGGCAGCGTGGCCCACACGGTCCAGGAGGACCTGCATCCTTCCGCCTCCCTTTTTTTTTGCCAAAAAATAGCGCACGCAAGGAGATTCGAACCCGCGACCTGCTGCTAGACATGTTGGTGCGTTACCACTGGAGCACTCGCCGTTTTGTGATAAAGGCATGCATGTTTTTCTATTTGTAAACGTATAACATGATAATTGCTGATATTTTTTCCTAAAATTTTATAAAATCATTCTCTATCAATTTATTTTGTTGGTTTTGTCAATATATACATATGAAAAGTTTGAGCAATTTAAATTTTGAATTTCAAAAAAATGCAACTTCAGAAAAGATTTTGGTTCCCCAAATGATTTCAGCTGAAAAAGTGATAAATACCAAAGTTGAATAACTCATCAAGATCTACAACTTTTGTATTGGTCATTTCTTCATATGACAAAGTGGTAACGACATTATTCATAAATGTGACACATCTCTCATAAGGTTTTATAAATTATATGAGACATGTGTAAGATTAGTGAACAATGTGTGCTAAGAATTTGTCAAATGAAGAAATGAACAAAATAAAAGTTGTATATATTCATGAGTTGAACAACTTTGGTATTCATCGCTTTTTATGTTAAAATCAATTTGGGTCTCAAATTTTGGTTCGAACTTGTTGTTTTTCAAAATTTCAAATTTGAAAGGTCCAAATTTTGTCGAATGACAAGTTGACTAAAATAAAAGTTGTAGATATTAATGAGTTGAACAACTTTGGTATTCATCACTTTTTATGTTGAAATCATTTTGGGTCTCAAATTTTGGTTCGAACTTGTCATTTTTTAAAATTTCAAATTTGAAAGGTTCAAATTTTGTCAAATGACAAGATAACCAAAATAAAAGTTGTAGATCTTCGTGACCTATACAACTTTGATGTTTATCAAATTTTCATTTGAGATCATTTGGTGTCTCAAAATTATTTTAGTAGTTTTGATTTTGAGAGGGATGCCACACGAACTCCTTTTAGCTTCATTGTTAGAGATTTTCTGGACCCTTTGAGTTGAACTCTTCAACACGCTGCTTGTGCATTGTTGTGTCGCAAAGCTATTCTATAGTTATGAGGTTGTGGTGGCCGGTTCCGCGGCCCGACGTGCCGATTCGACAAGGAGAAGAGAATCTGGGGTGGCGGCGACCGGATCCACAACCTGGCATCCCGATTCCACTCCCTGGCAAGTACGGAATATCTTCTCACATCTGGCGAGGAATTGCGAGCTTTTTCGTTAGCTCTCTTGCAGTATTTAGGCTTAATTGTGGACTTGTTAACCTGATTGGGGGGCTCAATGGATGCAGGGGACCAAACTAATCTGTTTACTCATGCTGCCAGAGTGCCAGTATATTTTATTTAAGTAGCATTTGTATAAGATTTGTTTGAACTATTGTATTGGTCATTTACGACTTACTAGTCACAGTATGCAAATGTGGTCAATGCAGGGGCTTATCATGGCAACGAAATGTATCCTTAAAGAATTAAAGGACCCTTCAATATCATGTAGTGCCGGTATGAGCTCGATTTACCAATTGACTTATAAATGATGCCACATGGTCTGTATCTGTGCATTGATGCATCTATAAAAGACTATAAATCTATAAAAGACTATAAATGTGTGTCGTTTTACTGTTCGTTTCGCTGCTCATCCGAGCTCCTCCGGGCTCATTTCGCTGCTCATCCACAGTACACCGCCCCTGTCCGTTCGATCACGCTTGCACGCGCCGGATGCCCGCCACGCCCATGTCCAGAGGGCCACCCTGATAACCCTCCGCATCCTTATCCCCGCGGGCCCGTCGAGGAAAAAAAACTGCCTCGCCCCATCCGTCTCCTCGGCGTCCGCTCCACGCGCGATGCCGCACGCCGCCGCCTCGCAGACTCCGCCGGCTCTTCCTCTCCTCCGTCTACGAGCTCCAAGGCCTGCGACGACACCACACCGGAGCGTAGCTCCTCCTGCGCCATCCACCGCCTGACGGCGCCCGCATGCGCGCAGCCGGCGATGCTAGCGGAAGCGCCGCCTCGGTGGTTGTACGCCCAAGGGCCCCACTACAGCGGAGGCGCCGCCCTGGCCGAGGGTATCGCGTGCGCGACGGCGGCAGGGCCTCCGGGCTCCCCTTCGCTGTTGACGCTGATTCTGTCCTCCAAGAAAGCCTAGCCGCCATTTTCGCCCAGGTTAGTGAGATTTGTCGGCCTACAAATTTATCCTCCGCTCTCCCTTCTCTCCGGCCTCCCTCCCTCCACGTCCTCGCATGCCAGCCTCGCAGTTGTCACCAGATGAGATCAGCCTGTACTATTAGATGTACCCACCCTCGATGGTTTCACTAGCTGATTAGGAATCCCATATCATTTTTGCATTCATTTGTTCATTGTCCTCCTGTGGGTACAGTCTCTATTACTTAATGTTGTTCTCTGTGCTTTTCTGATGAATATGGTTTTCGGTCGCCGTTGCGTTTGGGCCGGATACATCTCTCTTTAGGCAATGGATTCGAATTGTTGCCGTCTTCTCTTTTCTTTCCTTCAATTCACTGCAAATCCTGACCTTATCTGTTTATTTGCTCATGAAATTTTTACAGATCCATTATCCAGGTCTGCTCAAACGACGATCCTCAACGACGATGCTAAGATGAAGGTACAAATAGATTCTTTTTTTTTCTACACAATCTCTTTTGCAGTGTCCTATTTTGTTTTCTTCAAAGGAGACAGCCATGTGCTTATTAGACATCTATATGCTATTGCATTATTACGAGGTTTACCAATTCAGGGGACGTCCTTCCTATATATTCATGCTGCATGGATTCAGCTAGGCTAATTGACTCTGAAATCTGGACCCTAAGAGTTATTGCTACAAGTTTTGTTTGCCTGATCACCATGTAACTGCTAAACTCATTTATCTACTACTCACAGCTGACTTTGTTTAACATGTATCCATCTATGACCTGGGTATAACAGTAAATCTTGACACATTCTACCTGTTCTGTCTCAGCTTTGGACCATGGCATTGGGGCCAAATAATGCAGATGTAGACCCTTACGATGTCTCCACTATGAAACTATCATGTCATATTACAGGTTACAACAAAGGTCTGTTCCTTCTTGCTTCTCAGGGTTGCTGTTGTACTTTCTGGTTTGAGCATCTTATTTTTTAGCGCCCAAAACGATTGTGATTTATCAATGAATTGCGTAGCCACAAAATGTTTCTGTCAAATTGTAAAATGACATTAGAGCCAGAGACTAATTTGTTAGGGTTATAAAAACAAACGGCATTTCAATTACCATGTGGTTTTCCCATTAGCAAACATGATGACTCGGCCACTAATTTGTTTCTGACATGGCAAGACATAAATAGTACCTGCTTTCCTGGATGAATGCACTGATGAAAGTTTCAAATCCTCAATCTGAACATAAAATACTCCATATGAACATGGCAAGATATATTTTCTTTCCACCACTGAATTTTGTTCCATCTCTAGTTGCAAAGTGGTCTGATCCAAAAAACATGGTATGGGTATCTTCTCATATATTCTTTCTCATTCGGTTTCCAAAGGATCTTCTCATTTTAAACATATCATCTCATCAATCCTTCTTGTTATACCCAGGCCCTTCAATGAAAAGCAGTGTAACACATAAATATTTTCAAACATAAAGATTCCCTAAACTCCTAAATTGGAGCAATTAGCAGAATGTACTTGGGAAAAAAAGGGTTGGTCATATATATCCTGCAAACAAAAAGGATTATAAATATGCCCTTAAATATCAGTCCATTCATCAAAGGATAGAATAACATATTCTAAAGGACAAAATCATGAACAGAACAATAGAAAGGCAGTTCATGGTGAGCATTCAGACAATTTGAGATGTACATTTCATAGAAGTTGTATAGGGGCATAAAAGAGTAGACTACTCTGCAGGAGTTGAAAAATTACCATCTTTCTGTTTTTCAGATAAATAGGTATCTTGTCATATATTCTTTCTCAATCAGTTTCTAAAGGATCTTCTCATTTTAAACCTATGATCTCATCTGACATGTTCATTATCTTGTAGGAATCAAGTGAAAAGAACAAGTAGAATCGCCGTAAAGTCAAGTATCATCAAGCTACGGGTTCTCGCAGCTATGTGGCACACTTACATGCATATGTAAGTAAAGAGTACCCTTTACATATTTGCACTAAACAACTTATTTTGCATTTCATCTGAGAAAACTTTGCTGTAATTGGTTATCTATGAAACAGAAAAAGAAAAACAATGCAGAACCAAGCACATAACAAAATGAAGAACTTGATGCGGTGGAGGCCTTCAAGACCTGCCATACCAGCTCCAAACATGGTCCATTGAACTAGCAAGAGAAGCGGTTGTAAGTCACGACATCATTTATTTGTACAACAAATATTCATTAATTGGATAATATGGCTTGTTTCAAACATTTTGTATTCTGTCTTTTGCTCAAAACTGGTCATAATCCAATATAGCTAGACATACTTGCTAAATAATAATCCTATGTTGTTGACTTCTACTTGTATTCAGTTACCTGACAACAAATAAATGACTCATGATTGCAAATCACTTTGGCATCAGTTTACATCAATGCAAAGCATAGGTTTTTATTTTTAAAATACATCTTGTGTGATATTTCCTCCTCAAATTAATGCAATAAGTATCAACTAATGATGGGTCATTGTTGTTTTCAGTCAAATATGGAAGCTTTGAGGATGTAACTCATTGGTCAAGGTGAGACAACAAAGGTGTCCAGCAGTGAGTTGTGTCCTGTGTGCTCTCCCGTAACGGCTCAAACCTTTTTCGAAGAGTGTTGGCATCAAACCAGTGCCATCCTCCAAATCATCATCATCAAATGAAAGCGAGCTTGGGAGCAACTAGCAACTGAAGCTACGGCTGGCAACAGACAAGGTGAAATCGATGAACTCGGGAAGAGAAGTGAAGAAGGCGAGGAAAAGTGGCGAGGACACAAAAGGAGATGGAGGAGTACAAGAAAGCTAACAGAGATAAACAACAAGGCAATGGAGGAGAACAATGCGTTGCTCAAGCGTATCTTGGCCATCAACAATGCTTCTTCGACATGAGCGCCGCTTGTAGTCAGCCTTTGGTTCATTAAGCAAGGGGTCTCTTTGGTGATTTTGTTTATGCAAGAACTTATGTTCTTTGGTGGTTATCAACTTTTTTTATTATTTCTGTGATGTTAATATGAACCGAGATGAAACTAGTAGTTCAAATATGATGTCTAGTGAGTTATGTGAACCGAGTTTAGAATTGTTGATTAAGTTGTTGGTCATTGGAATCTTGGATCGTTAATTTATGGAAGCTTTTGGTCATTCCAAGATTATTTGCATTCTATAATGAAATCAGCATGTGCACTTGTGATGAATTATCGACCTTTCTCTGTGACGATTTGGTAATTGATTCGGGATGAATTTCTATTTACTTGATGATGAAAATGAGAACCTATCACAAGCAAGCCTTGTGGCCCAATAAAAGTGAACACGTGGACCATCCACATCACTAGCCACGTCACCGCCACGTGGTCGGACACGTCACCTGCAATGTGGACGCGCGCCACGTGGACAAGACACGTCACCGCCAAAGATGGCGAGTCGTCTCGCCGCTTAATGTAATGCAAGTCATGACGAAAAAGAGCTATATCAATGACGAAAATAGATCGTCATAGAAAGAATACACTTCTATGATGACGGCCATTTCGTCATAGAACAAATGCACATCTATGACAAAAATAGACGTTTCGTCACGGTAGGTAAAATATGACGCACATTCAATGACGAATACCATATCGTCACAAATTCGTCATAAAATAATATATGTGACGATTTTGGAGTCTTCAGTGACAAAAGAAGAGCATCATTGATGTACACATCCCTAGTAGTGAAAGTTCTACCTTGCCACCATGTTTTTGGACCACTGTCCGCCAAGCTAAAAAGCAAGCGCACTCTAACAATAAGTTCCAATTTACAATGATTTATCCTACAAACCGCAACAGGCAATAAACGAGTTAACACATCTACTAATCGCTGCTATTTTCTACTGTATTGAAGCACACATCACATAAATCGAAGAAAATGCCTGGGCTCTTGAGAGGTTGCTGGCTCTTCCATGGTAGCTGTCAGGAGCCTTCGGCCGAATGGAGCTACTGCTGCTGCAGGCACGAGCCTTGGGGGCGGGGGGCAGGACAGCGAGCGAGGCCCCCAGCCGTGCCACCGAGGGCGCGAGCCGACGGAGTGGCCGAGCGGACCCCGTGCAGCCCACGGCGCCCACAGCCGGTGACCACGCCGAGGGAGCATGGGGAACGGAGGAGGAGATGTGCCAGGGGTGGGAGGTGGGGCGACAGATGGTGGAGGAGCCGCGCCACCGCCTGGAATCGGCAAACTCAAGCGTCGCCGCCTGAAAGTCACGAGCGCTCGGGCACGGGAAGGACTCGAGTGACCGAGTGAGAAAGAAGGATATGGAACGAGGGGTATAATTGTCTTTTTCGCGTAGGTGCCTTTTTTTTTTGCTATTTAATCTATCCATTTCAGACGCTGTTATATACCAAGGGCAAATGTGAGCTTCAGTTGAAAAAATGAGGGTAAAATCACAAAGTTAAAAAAAGAGGGACAAAATCACTATTGGACTATGAAGTAGGGGCAAAAACATCAAAATCCCAAATATCTTTATCTGACACTACAATAAAAATATGATTTTTCTAATATGACAAGCTCTAGTACGCGATTTATACTGTGCTAAAAAATTATATTCTATTTTTTGAGCATGTTAATGACCTCAAATAAAAAAACGAAAACTAAAAAGTTGTAGATCTCAGCAAAAGCTACAATACCTTTGCATGACGCCATACAGAAATTTCATTTTTCTAAGGAGACAAGCCATGTTACAAGATTAATATGCTGCTAAAACTTTATATTAAATATTTTAAGTTTAGATGTCAAATAGAAAAAAATGTTTTTTCTAGTGTCAAATAGAAAAAAAAAACTTGATATAAAGCTAGTCATACATTTTGTGCAGAAAAAGCACCTCAGAGATCAAAGGCTTTAGAATCCCTCCAAAACGAGAAGATTATACGTTGGGCACACGAACAATAGCTAACATCAGAAGAAAAGACGAAAAGTACCTGTTGTAGCAATCGGGGTAGATTTGGGGAAAAAGTCCACATTAACTCCTTCAATTTTTATGAAAGTCTGTTTTTTTCTTCCTGAACTTTAAAACCGGATAAACCACCTCCCTGAACTTTTAAAACCATTCATTTTACCTTCCTGGCCCGTTATAAGTGATTTTCAAAGGCGGTTTTGTCTTTTTCTTTTTTATTTATTTTGGCTAAATATTTTAAAAATCATAGTAAATCACAGGAAAATCATAAAATGGAAAATCCAAGTTTGTTGGACTTCACATGAGTATATCTACACAGTGAACATATAATATGGTATGCTTTACTATAATTTTTTTTATGTAGCTATAATTTTCTGTAATTAATTCATAACTACAGTTCTATGGTCTAATTGTAGTGAAATTTTTATGCTGAGCTCAATATTGTATGCTTGAACTATAGTAAAAATTTTCTACTCATTAAATCATGTATAACTTAGTTATAGATTTATAAATATAAATACTTTTAACAAGCATACACCTAAATAAATCTATAACTAAGTTATACTTGATCCAATAAGTATGAATTTCTTACTACAGTTTAAGCATATAATAATTATTCCACCATGAAAATTTCACCACAATTGGACCATAGAAACTGCAGCTATGAATTAATTATAAAAAAACATAGATTTAAAGCTACAGCAAAAAAATTTGTATTAAAGCATACCATATTATATGTTCACTGTGTAGATCTACTTATGTGAAGGCAAAAAAATTAGATTTTCTATTTTATGATTTTGCTGTGATTTACTATGATTTTTCAAATATTAAGCTAAAATAAATAAAAAAGAAGAAACAAAACCGCCTTCGAAAACCGCTTATAACCAGTCAGGAGGTAAAACGAATGATTTTAAAAGTTCAGAGAGATGGTTTATCCGGTTTTAGAGTTTAGGGAGAAAAAACAGACTTTCGCAAAGATCGAGGGAGGTAATGTGGATTAATAGCATCTCGGACCAATAGGCTTGGTGGGCCGGCAACAGTAAACTGACCAGCCTAGCCCAGAATGTGCATTTTAGCTCTCCTTTTCAAATCAATCAACTGAGCAGGGTTTTTTTTTTTTGAAAAAAAGGACCAAAATGAGATTGAAATGTGCATGAAAGGAAGTAGTAAGATTCAGGTACAGAAACAGGGGAAACACTTGTATGGTGTTAAGTAACGATTTTTCTCATATCCCTTTCCGCAGTTTCTGCAACGGCCAACGAGTACCTATGACATTGACTTTTGCATTGTTTCTGAGAAAATTTCTTATTTGACACTTGTGCTGTGTAATTCACACACACAAAAAACTGAGGGCATCATTCTGTGGCTCTGCAAATTTCAAAGTATCTTATTTGACACAATGTTTATCCTTCGTTCCTTTTTAACACATGCACGAAATTGGGCAACAGTACATTGATCCAGGCCTGGCTGGCCCAAAATGGACATCTATCTTTTTCGTTTTCTCACTAACAATAGTTAAAATGCCTCGTGTGTTGTTAACAACTATACTAGACCCAACTCATTCTCACGAGAACCGAGCAATTTTTCAATTTCTGCCAATAAAACTAATCACATAAGGGTAACATATAAAATTTGGTATTTCCTGCCCCATTGCATGGAAACAATGAAAACGTCAGTCATTTGCTTAGGTCTTGTTTGGATGCATGTGTATTCACTTTAATCCATATGTGTTGGAGTGGATTGCAGTGGAATTTAGTTTAATTCCTGGCAAATCCACTCCAACACATATGGGTTGAAATGAATACATACGCATCAAACAAGATCTTAATGGGGAACTTTAAATTGACAAATGAAATACCAAGGAGCCTTTTTTTTTGCTCTATTAAGAAATCTTGTTTTTGCTCTATTAAGAAATCTTGTGCGCATGGTTGCTCAGTATTGTGTGAAGCATGAGCGCCGATCTTTCAAGAGCGTGGCGAAGGAGAGAGGGGGGGGGGGGGGGGGGGGGAGAGAGAGAGAGAGCTAGTGGCAGACGTGTTTGCGTTGTGAGCGTGGGCCGAGGACCCAGTCGCGTGCATCGCCGACTTCTTGGATGCCCGATCAGGGTTAACATGGGAGCGTGCTGATCGTGCGATGCTGATGCTCCGCAAGGCAACGACGGGCGGGCGTGGTAGTACACGGCGGTGGACGTTGCCAAAAACATAGAAAGTGGCACGGTACAAGTAGAGTATGAATTTTGAATTATAATGCATGGCGTGTTTTTAAATACGGTAGCACTAGCGCCCGAAGGTCCTGACAAATCCCTCGCGTCCGGACGCCTGTGCTTGCTGCAACAACGCCCGCGCCAGCGCCTGCTACACGCATAGGCATGTCCCGCCCACGCCGCTCCCCCACGCTTCCCTGCTTCCCGCGCCCCTCCACGCCTGCTGCGCCACTCCCCTCCATGCACGTGCCCCAGCAGCTGTTGTAGCAAGCGGCTGTGGCATGTGGCTCACATTGCACCATGCACAACACCCCTGATCTATTTTTGAAAGATCCACATAAACCACTTGCAATATACGTACAAAATAGTTGAAACATTTGAAACATGCATCTAAAACACTTGAAAAACAATTACAAACATACGCAACATCCAGATAAACACTTACAACATATGTGTGAAACATATGCAACACCTAGATAAATACACTTGCAACGTATGTCTGAAAAAATAGATAAAACATTGGGAACAGAAACTTGTAACATACGTGTATAATCATTGCAACATATGCAACATCCCGATTTACTTTTGCAACATCCGCATGAAACACTTAAAACATACCTACGAAATATTTGAAACACTTGAAACATGCGTTTGCAACATGCGGGAGGCCGGGGCCGGGCGATTCCAGTCATCGGGGTCGAAGCCGGCGCCGCGCGAGCACCACCACCATCGCTAGCAGCAACGGGCTTGGCTCGGCTAGATGGGCGACGCACTCAACGGGCGGGAGCGAGCGACGCGGGATGGGCGCGTCGTAGCAGCGAGGCGGAGTGGGTGCGCGGGGTCCGGACAGGAAGGCCATGGCTGGAGAAGGCCGCCGCGTTGGAGAAGGCCAGCGGCGGGCTTGAGTGGGCGTGCGGCAGTGAGGAAAGAAAATGTCGCTGTGTTTTTATTTTTTTGAGAAACCGCGTCATACTAAAGGTGGAGCGGAGGAGGCCTGTTGGGCCCGATCGTCAGGCAGGCACGGGAACGAGCCATCCGAATACGCTTGGACGGACACCTGTGTGGCAGCATTGTCGTTTTAAATAGATAATAGTAATATTATTTCAAAACCAAAACATCTAAAATGGTATACGATTCGGATTAATTACCTAAATAAAATGCGTTTGGGCATGTCGCGGGAACAAGCTTGCATCGCAGCTCCCGTTTTGCGTGTCGCCTCAGCCGTGTAACGGCCAGCATGACGATGGCCCCACCGTCCGGGCAGAGGCGCAGAGCAACCGCCTTCCCAAGCAAACTTCATCACGTGTCTCCCTCTCCCTCTCACCTTTCTTCCCATTCTCCGGGACGGGACGTCGAGCCGAGGTGGTGGCGGAGGGATCGCGGTCGCCACCTCGTGGTTATTTCTTCCTGATCCTCTCTCTCTATCTTTCTCTCTCGTCTCTGGCGCTAACCCTAGCCCAATGCAGTAGGAGGCTGGAAGAGCACCCGCTTGGTGGTGGTGGTGGTGGTGGTGGTGTGCCCGCAGCCCGCTAACACGAGGTTGGCGCACGGAGGCAGGGACGACGATCCTTCGCCGCCGCCGTCAAATGGGCACGCATCGGGGAACGAGTCGGTGACGCCGACCACCGAGCTCGTCCTGCCCCCCCCCCCACAGCTGCCAATCGAAGGGCGTGGACCGGGGGACCGCCGACACCACCGAGCTCCAGCGAACCCGCTTCGCCAATATCGGTGCGTGCGCATTAGTATTAATTCTCGGGGACGGCTCGCGTCATCGCATGCTGTTTTTCAGCACCTCGCCTCGTCGCCTCGATCGGGGATTAGTATTATGGGGGTTTATTGTGAGGTCTCTTGCCTGCTTAATCATCGGGGATTATTGTTCTTGGAAATTATTTTGGTTTAGCTCGTGTGTCCGCAGACTGAATTCTGAGAATTTTTCTTTAGTTTCTGGGCACATGCATGCACGCCTAGATTCGATCTTGATGTTCTGAGAGGTTTGCTAGCTGAATCATCGTGTGACCAATGATCATCATCCGAGCTGTGCTATTTTGGAAGGAATTTTTCAGCATATAGCTTCGTAGAATCCTAGTGCGTCTAGCGGTTTTCACACGTGAAATTTTCTTTAGTCCGATCTTATCAGGTTTGGAGATTTCGTGGGTTTCCATTCGGTGGCGACTTGTGGGAACTGGGAAGTGGTTCCATACATCAGAAATTTGTAGACTAATGCATGTGCACTGGGGTGTTCTATTCTAGGGGAAGCTGAAATGTCTTTTTAGTCTGTGGATTGCTTTCCAAAGTTCTAGATCCACTAAGCTAGATCAGTTATTGATCATTCTTTCTTTATGAATTAGGAGTAACCTGTAGTCAGTAGTCTCTACTCTCTATTTGCCATTGAAATCTGAGAGTATGAGCAAGAATTAAGAGTACTGCAGTAGTGTATTGTATTGGCTTTATATTAGCAAACCTTAAGGAAAAAATGCTATTTAAAAACGTGAGACAAGTATTTTACGTACATATCATGGTGCTAGAATATACACAGGTTCCTTGGAGTACATAGTTCTTTTTTGCATGAACTATATCTTTCTTTCAGGCATCATGGTGCTGTACTCAATTTACTTGTGGTTTAGTAAAGAAGAAAGCTAGTGTGGCATAGTAAAAATACATCTTAAAGCTTTTACTTGTCCCCATTTTCTTTTGCCTAAACCTTGTGCGCCTGTAGTGCTTTCTAATTTTTCAATAGGAATGTTCACGATGTACATCATGTACTTGTATCCGCTTGGAATGTCAAGAGCTAGCAATGAAACTAACAGACAATTCTTTTCTATGTTTTGGGACAACATTCGAACTTAATGCAGTTTTGCATAGTGCCCTGACTTCGAAAGTTTGAAACAAGTTATGCATATGCTTACTCTTTTTATCATTTGTCATTCTGTTGGCAGAGCTCTTTCAAAAACTCACAGATATTAAGATCACAGAACTGACAGAAGATGAGAACCATGATTCACCACCAAAACCTGAGAAAAGGACAAGGATGCACCACATTGAGAGGCACAGATCTTGTGTTGTGACCTTATCTGACATAAAACTTAATGGTCTGCAACCTCATTGTCTGTGTTGGCCCCTGGATCGTCGGCACGGGTGAGCCGACCGCTCACCGACGTTGCCGACCGGTCACTATGGCTAGAGGTAGAAGAAGGGAGGGAGAACAGAGCGCACACATACACAGCACAAGTACCAGCGTTGGCCGGAGCTCTACAGAGGAGATGGCAAAACTGAACTCGCTCTCTTTACTGAGTTGCAGTGGGAAATCATATATACAACTCTACCCATCTAATCCTAGTACACAGACTCTACAGTGACTAAATGTGATAGCAGAGCTGACTTTGGCGCCTGCCCCTGTTGTGGCTACAGTGCGGCAGGAGAGCCTTTCGGCGCCTGCCCCTGCAACGGCTACAGGACAGCAGCAGAGGAGCCCTTTCGGCGCCTGCCCCTGCCGCGCTGTACAAAGGAGAGCAGCAGATTACTTAACAATTCTCCCCCTAATCCTGCTGCTAACCCTAGAACCTCCACCATGCCGATCATCTTCTTCAGCTCCATGAACCGAAGACGGCCGACCAGCTTGTTGAAAACGTCCGCGAGCTACCGACCAGTTTCGACGAACTTGATGACGATCTGCCCTACATCGACACAGTTCCAGAGGAAGTGGAACTTGACATCGATGTGCTTGCTCCGGTCGTGGAGAACCGAATTCTTCGTGAGGGCGATGGCGGGCTGGTTGTCCACCATCAGTGCTGGTGGGTGAGCTTCCACACTGGTCAGCTCACCCAGCAGCCGACGTAGCCATACAGCTTGGCACGCCGCTGTGGTCGCCACCACGTACTCTGCCTCGCACGTGGACAGCGCCATCACCTTCTATTTCAGCGACAACCATGAGATTGGAGCCAACCCGAGGAAGACGAGCACGCCAGAGGTGCTCCGTCGTCCGTCGATGTCCCCCGCCATGTCTGCATCGCTGAACACATTGAGCTGCAGCCTACTTTCGCCGGTCTTGGGGAAGACGATCACCTGATCCACCGTCCCCTTGACGTAGCGCAGCAGCCACTTCACTGCAGCCCAGTGATCCTCTCGGGGATCCTCTATGAAGCGGCTAACGTAGCCCACGACGAACACAATGTCTGGCCTCGTGTGGACTAGGTAGCGTAGACCGCCGATGATGCTCTGTTACAGTGTTGCATCTACCTTCGCCGCGGTACTAGCCTTCATTAGCTTCAGCCGCTCCTCCATCAGAGTCACGCACGGCTTGCACTCAGCCATGCCGCTCTGCTCCAACAGCTTCGAGGCGTACGCGCTCTGACCGAGCATGAGTGCCTCCTTCCCCTGATTCACCTCGATGCCGAGGTAGTAGGAGAGCGCGCCGAGATCGCTCATTCGAAAACGAGCCGCCATCTCAAGCTTGAAGCTGTTGATGTCCTTCGCACGCGCGCCGGTGACGATCAAGTCGTCCACGTACATGCCGACGATGAGCTCCTCCTTTCCCCATCTCCGCGTGTAGAGCGCGTGCTCGGTTACGCACCGCGTGAACCCAAGCTCGTCCAGCGTGGCGTCAAGCTTGGCATTCCATGCTCGTGGGTCCTACCGCAGCCCGTAGAGCACCTTTCGCAGTCTGAGCACCCTGTACTCCGCTCCCTTGACGGCAAAATCCAGAGGTTGCCTAACGAAGACTGTCTCCGCCAGCTCACCGTTGAGGAAGGCCAATTTTATGTCTAGGTGATGGACGCGCCAGTCCTTTGCTGCTGCCAAAGCCAGCAGCAGTCGGACATACTCCATGCACGCTACCAGTACAAAGACTTCCTTGAAGTCAATGCCCTCGCGCTGGAAAAAGCCTCGGGCGACGAGGCGCGCCTTGTGCTTGACAATGGCGCCGCGCTCGTCCCGCTTGACCTTGTACATCCACTTCAGGCCGATCGGACGGCATCCTGGAGGTGGATCGACGAGCTCCCAAGTCTCGTTTTTCTCGATCGCCTTCATCTCCTCCAGCATCGCCTGTCGTCAATTTGCATCACGCTCGGCCAGCGCGAATGTGGGTGGTTCCTCTGCACTGACGAAAAGCAGCTCTGGGTCATTGAGCAGTCGACCCACCAGGCCTGAGGAACCTGTGCCGCCAATAATGTCGTCCAGCCTACGGAACCGCAGCTCCTCACCGTCGTGGAAGGCATCCACGAACTCAGTGATATCGCTTGGAGGTGAGGCGAGCTCGATCGTTGTCGATGGAGTCTCCTGTTCTGTCGGAGTGGTTGGCACAACACCTGAAGTGCTCGGTACCTTGGCTGTAGTGCTCGGCACTACTCTTGGACCGCTCATCACCACTCCTAGAGTAGTTGGCACCACTGCAGGAGTGCTTGGTACCAGTCTTGGAGTAGTCGGCACCACTACAAGACCTCTCGGTTCCGCTATAGGAGCATTCGACACCCATCCTAGAGTGGTTGACACCACTGCAGGACTACTCGGCATCACTCCTGGAGTGCTCGACACCCCTCCTGAAGTGCTCGGCTCCACCCTAGGAGTGCTCGACTCTGTTGCTAGAGTGGTTGGCACCTCTCTCTAGCGTCTCCACCACCGTGGATGACCAAATGCTCAATGACGAAGGTGATGGTGAAGCCGCCAGCTTCCCCCGTGCCCGGACTGTCCTAGTCCTAGGCCATCTTCTCGTCGAACATGACGTCGCGCAAGACAACCACCTTGCCTCCACTTGGGTCGTAGAGCCAATACGCCTTAGTACCTTCCGCGTAGCCCAGGAGCACCATCAGTGTACTCCTGTCCTCCAACTTAGTGAGGACCGTCTTTGTCTTCCTGACGTGGCCGATGCAGCCGAATGTCCGGAGGAAGGACACTCTCGGATTACGCCCATACCAAGCTTCGAATGGTGTCTTGCCCTTTAGGGCCTTGGTGGGCGTGCGGTTGAGGTTTAACACCGTCGTGGTCACTGCCTCACCCCAAAACCTTGTCGGCATGCTCTTGGCCTTCATCATGGATCGAGCCATGCTGACCATTGTTTGGTTCCATAGCTCCACCACACCATTCTGCTGTGGCGAGTACGGTGCGGTATGGTGTCGCACCACACCCTGATCCGCGTAGTACGCAGCATACTCCACCGAAGTGAATTTGTCACCGCGATCAGTCCTCAGCACGCATAGCTTCTTGCCGCTCTCCGTCTCTGCGCGCACCTTGAACTTCTTGATCGCCACCGCCTCGTCCTTGCTCGATAGGAGTTGCAGCCACATATAGCGACTGCAATCATCCACGAGCAGGAGGAAGTACCACCGACCACCATTTGTGGCTGGCGTGATTGGCCCACAGAGATCACCATGGATGCGCTCGAGAGCATCCGTCGCGCAATACTTGGCCGTCTTTGGGAACGGAAGCCTCCTCTGCTTCCCGGCCAGACAGCTGTCGCATAGCTCACCTACGTGCGATGTCGCCATCAAGAGAGTGGCCTCATCATCCTCATCAGCCTGCGCTAAATGAGCCTGAGCCTTCTTCTCTTGCTTGTGATTTGGGTACTCCTTTGGCCAATGGCCCATCTTTCCATAGCGTCGGTATGCGTTGGGGTCGACCTTCTTCTTCTTCTTCTCCGAAGAAGCCTTGCCGCAGCGCTTGCCATCACCATTGCGGCTGGAGAAGGCTTCCCCAGAGTTCCTCCGGACAACCCACTCCTCCTCTATCAGCAGCAGCTTGCCACTGTCCGTTGTTGCTGTGGCTTGCTCCATGAGCTCATCCACCGCCCACAGACGTCCTGTCACATCCTCAATGGTGAGGGTAGTCAAGTCCTGCGTCATATCTCTATAGAGAGCGATCTGGATGTACTTCACCGGCACGAAGTGGAGGTACTTGGAGACCACCTCTTCTTCATCGATGGTGACATTGTGGCTCCTTAGCTTGCTGATGAGTGACTGTAGGCGGAGGGAGAAGTCCTCCACCGATTCACCATCCTTGAACTTAAGGATGGCGTACTCCTACTTTAGCAGCTGGTCCGTCGCCTTCTTTGCGTGGTCGGAGCCGACGTGCATCACTGCAATGGCCTCCCAAGCCTCCTTAGCAGAGTTCTTCGCCCCCTATGGCTCCCTATACTCCGCTGGCACAGCAGCGAGAATAGCCTCCAATGCTGAGATGTCATCTTCTTTGTTGTTGGTGCCCTTGTCAAAAGCATTCCAGAGTCGTCGGGCTCTAAGCTTGACCTTCATGGTCATCGCCCACTCATCATAGTTGGTGCGAGTTAGCGTTAAAGAACTGGCACCGTAGTAAGAACTGGAATATGAAAGATGGTAAAATGGTTCTGATTGCTTACCATCTGCTTGAAAGTAGCATAGGTGCTTACATAGAATGGTTAGTTAATGAACTAATGATGACTGCTAATGAAGTTGAATATAAGGACGAACGTTTAGTAATGCTTCCATAGATGCAATAACCCACAAGCCAGATAGCCTTGCATATTCTTGGAGTCTTTTATTTTCCTCATGTTGGGTAAGTCTTGCTGAGTACAATCGAGTACTCAGGGTTTTATTCCCCTATTGCAGGTGATCGGAGGATACTTAGAGCTTACTCTTGTGTGTGAAAACCTCCTAGTGGGCTTAGAGAGGATTCCTTTCACGCTACGACCGTAGTGTTTATTTATAACCCTCGCGAAAGGTTTTTATAAAAAAAGATGTAAAATCTGCTAGCATCTCTTGTACAAAAATGTCAACTATGTTAATGCTCCACCATGTCCTTAAATTAATCCTGCTTCCTCTGTAACTCTGATAACATTGTTATATTCCGTTGTTATAATAAATTGAGGTAATATTCTAGTACTGTAATAAAGTGATGTAAGAAATGACTTAAGAGAATGTTGTAAGCAATATTCTCTCATTTATGATCCTAATGGAAAAATGTGGATTTTCGAGTTCTCCCTTGGGGTGTGCTCGACGGAACTGTATAGTTTAGTGTCCTCTCTTGGGTACTTAGTGTCTAATGGAAGACAAGTACTCCTAGGAGGTATTAGATTAGGCGGTTCTGCCATAGATGGTATCAGAGCATAAATAAGGAAATAAAGCTTCAAAATCCTTTTCTAAACTAAAATTTGACAACCTATTTTTGTAAAAAGTTAGGGTGTTTAACTACAAAGTATATAAGTAGCCCTATTGCTATAGTTAAGCATCCAGAATAGGTTTAACTAGGTTCTCTTCGGTGGACTGACTCTCGCGTAGTATACGATCTTTAAGTCAGTCATGTTGGTACTGCTTTAGTCGTCGTGCCTGTATTGCTTGTAGGTACGCCATTCATAGGTGTCACGAGTGTCACATTGTGCACGATTGACCAGCCCTTGTTCTAGAATTACTGCTGAACTGTGGCTTTGTGCTTCACGTTCGCCTATGGTTCACGCTTGCCTGACCCATGTCTCTCCGCTCTTCTTTCTATGCTCTTGTCGGATCCTTGCCCTGCAGGCGTACTAGTCATTAATGGCCTTGGACATCGCTCGCCTCAAACGCGCAAAAAATTTGGTCGATTCATTTGTAGTGGCCCTGTGCAGGTACCGAGGTGGACTACGTCTAGACCACTAACCGCTCTGCCATTACAAGAAGGGCCTAGCCTAGCCATTTGTACCACCACACGGTGCACTCCAGCTCACCTAGCCCTTCCTCTCGAGCAAGCTTTTTGCTCAATCCTTCCTTGCAACCACCCACCAGGGATGGCAGGAGCCTGGGTTAGCAGTTACTGCCTGAACACTGAGGGTTTTCCCAAAATCTTGTATGCCACCCTGCAAAAACTCAAGGTCAAAGATCGCCCCAGGTATGAGGGCCGTGAGTATGAAAAGCATGGCACTGAGCGGTGTGAAGTTACCGTCTATATTGGGAAGAGTGAGGAGTTTCCTGACATCGCTGAAGCCTAGAATGTGACCACAACCAAGTTTTGCTTCGTCGACACCTACCAAGTTGTGGCCCGTAAAGCCTTGCAGCACCTTTGCCAGATCTATGGAGAGCCCATTGCTCGTACCCCCATGAGGTTCTTTCCACCTTTGGAAAAGAATTGACGGGTATGGAGGACTCGCATGGAGGCTTTGCAAGGGCGGGATGCGCAAGAAGATAGCCCAACCATTATGCACTTGACCACGTACCTGCTTGCTCTGGATGAGTAGTACGACCGGCAAGCCTCGGAGCTAAGGAAGTGCCTTCGGCGGGCCGAGGAAGCCGAGATCTTCTCCAGGATGCTCCAGGTGTAGCTTGCTGAAGTGCATGCTAGTGTGGTAGCCATAGAGAGTCAAGAGACTACCATGTCGGAAGTCCAAAAGGAGGCCAAAGATCGGCATACCCATCAGTTGGGAGAGGCCTACCTTATCGCCAGAGCCAAGCGTAGGCCGCTGGCCGCTGAAAGGCAAGATCCCTTGATCTTGGAGGGAATCCCTATCCATTCACCGAAAAGAAGGAGAACTGGTGTTGTAGTACCGCCAGCACCCCCACCCTTGGAAGTGTTAGAAGTAGAGCCCTTGCTTCCCCTCACTCAGCCACTGCCCAGAGAGGAGGCAGATCCATAGTCAGGGCGGTAAAAGAATCCGCCGAGCCCAGGAATGAAGATGTGTGGTCTAACAAAGTAGATTAGTTGCCTTGGGAAGATGTACCCGTAGTTAGTGGTGTCTTTCATCACTGTCCTCCAGTATTGTAATCTTTCTATTATAGTTCATCGTAGTTGTTGAGATTGTCTGGTTGTAAGGAAGGCGAAGATGTGCCGAGTGGGACATTTGGAATGTGCATTCTCTTTACTTCATTGTGTTTATTGCGTCCATCTACCTTTAGGTCTCGTTAGATGTGCTTAGGGTTTTCAAGGGCGATGTTAAGTGGGTTATAAGAGAGCAACCATTCAGATGCCACCAGATCGGCCATGATGGGATAATGTAGGACACTGTATCAACTAATTGTGGATGTCCTAGCAGAACACTTGAATCTCTTAAATCAAATCTGTTGTGGAATTTCGATTCCTTGTCCCTTGTTGCGAAAGGAACCCTTGTTGTCTAAATCTTCCCTTGCAATATTCTTCTGATTCTGTGGTCTATGACCCCACCGCCTTCATTGCGTGTAAGTTGGTAATAGTTGTCTGGTTAATAGCTTATGGTGCTGTGGCGAAACCGAGGGCCTCTGTGGAATAGCTATCGCATGATGACGCTGCTTGACATGCGCTGGTATTGAGGTTGTTGACCAAGCACCTTTACCAAGTTACACCGCCGTACCGCTTTTGATATAAAATATTCTTCTTGGAAATATTCGGGTGTTCAAACGGGAAATCCACAACAGGTTGATGAAATAGTATTCCCCCAAAGTAAACAAAAGAATGTGGTTTTGGGAGGAAGCATGTATGTCATGATCTCAGTTCGTACAAAAGGTTGGCGCATATTGTGAACAAGGAAGCGAAGGAAAAGAAAAACAACAAGAAAAAATTCACCCTCAGGTAGTAGTGAGTGATTGGAAAAGCCTGAGTGGATGTCATGTCCCAAGCACTGTGTCTAGCTCGCCCATGCTACGCATGCCAAGTCACTATTGTCGCATGCCCTACGGACGTCGTCAGTGTCAGGGTCCACTAGCACCCTATCCTCGCGTAACCACGACATTTGCCGCATCCACCATACTTGTGCACTGTGTGCTTCTCCTTTTGCCCAGCATCTGGCCGGCTCTTGATCCTCACCCTAGTCCCCGTACTGGACCCCCTCCTATTTTCCTCTTTTGGGGACATGGCCGCCACACGCCTCCCTTGTCGAGCGAACCCCCTCTCCTCTCCTTTTTCCTCCCTCCACTCAAGCTCGCGTAGGGAGTGCACAATGGCTGATGCTCTTCTCACCTCGTTACCATCAGTGTTTCCCTTCCATGCCACCTCCACTTTCGGTACGCTATGCGCCACCTCCGTTCGCCACCATAAGATGCCCTTGGCCTTTGATCTCCTTCTTCATCCCCATCCCCTCGAATCCAAAGCAGAGCTACGAGATCCTATCGTCGTTCATGGAACTAGGGTCACCAATCAGAGGTGATTATGTAATCCGAGAAGAAGGGATCTGGTTTTTGTCAAAGAAGTTCAAGTCCACCTCTGGTTAGTTTGGTCCTAGGGTTCACGATGTTTGAGTTCTTAGTCTCTTATTTCTAGATCTGTTAGCCATACGCCATGTCTTGGATAATCATTTTCTTATTATTTCTCCATTGTCCTTGTCTATCTCGACTTCTAGATTAAGTCATGGTTGTACTAGGTTGCTCTTAACCATGTATCTCTAAATCCCGGTGTGGTTTAGTGTTCGACGTCGTGTAACCTTCCATGTAATTTCAGATCTGCGAAGTGTAATCGTATTTTTCCCCTTTCCGATCCTTGTTGCGAATCTCGGGATGAGATTCTTTTAAGGGGGAAGATTGTAACACCCCTGGTGTTACGAGCTTGCTTAGCACCGAGATTTTGGTCCGAGAGAAATTAGCCAAACAAGTTTTTGGGTTTTAAAATTTTATAACGCACGTGAAATGATAAACAAATTCTATGTGACTCACTTTTGTGGTTGAGAAAAATCAAAATAAATAGTGTTAACTAGTGCTCTTGGGAGCTCAAAAATCAAATTTGATGTTAAGATAAGCTCTTTTCGTTAAGTCGGCAAACACTTGAACTATTGTTAAAATACCATTTTTGACGAAATATATTGAGCAAAATAGTTAAATGGTGCTTAAATATTTTGCTCCTGTGGGTTAGTATAAGGTATGGACTACTGCATAAAGTATTTGTTGGTTGAAGTTAACAAGGTTTAGACCTATTAAAAATTGCGATAAAAGAGTTAATGGTTACTTAGTCCCAACTGAAATCCTTAACTTTTCTAAGTATGGAAAAGTAGTAAGACAATGTTATTTTGACATTTAATTTCTAACAAAAATGTTTAAACACTAGCTGCATGTTTTGGTATTGTTGATTGCATCAAAGTGAGTGCTTGAGCATGGCATAGGTCGAAGTTGTGTTGGATGTCACGTTGCTCTCGTAAAAATTACCCAAACCTCTATAGAACGCGTTGTAACCGTGTTGTGGCACTCTGTTCGTGAACTGGTACTTCAGTGACGAGTCTATGTTGGCACTCTTTTAGCGACTTATCTAGTTGATCTTGGGTCATGACGATTGCTCTACTAGATAGTTGGTATGGTTGGCTTTAGGTTAGTGAAACTGGTTGAATCTTAGTCGAGTTAATTAGCAGCTTTTACTTCGCTTTAAAATTTGGGCACGTCACAGCTTTGTGCTGTCTGGCGCCATGCGCATAGTCACCACGCGTGGCCGACCCACGTCGCCACGCGGTTGTGCCATGCGCGCGCGCGTGGCCGTGCATCGGCTGGCCGTGGCCACCATGGCCTAGCCGTGGCTTGGCCGCTATGGCCGCACCGCTAGGCCGCCGGTCCGCTCTGCTCCTGATCGCCCCTACCACCACGGCTACCGCTGGTGGTGCTGCTGCCTCCGCGCCCGCGCAACATCGACACCGCTGCCGCTACTATCGCATCGCCACGCTATGCGCTTGCCGCTGTGCTGCGCCGCTGGCCCGCCTTGACGCTACGCGCACGAGGTCGTGTCGCCGTCGCCTTGTCATTTATGGCACTGCGGCGCGCGGGCCACGTCGGCAACGAGCATGTGGCCAGTGGCTAGCACTTGGCCGTGGGCCGCCCTGATCGTGCCAATCGCGTCCTGCCAAGCACGAACAAGCCAAGCCTCTGACCGAGTCCCCACCACCTCTCGTCCGCTCGCTTCACCCCTGTCCGCCTCTCTGTTGCCGCCAACACTGCACCGCGCCAGAGCGCCTAGACGTGAGAGGACACCTTCCATTAATTCGCCCTGCCACCGCACCGTTAAGACCCGTCACCGCCCGCGCCATGGCCAATCCTTCCCACTTAGTCCCATGTCGAATTGGCTGCACCAATAGCTCCACCTTGAGCCCCTATGCGTCGTGCGCACGCTAGTCTCAGTTCTAGTGCCACCTCCTCACCACTGACGTGGCTGTGCCTTTACGGTCCACCGTTCACCTCGCAGCGCGCACGTGACCAGCCTCGCTCGGGTCATCTCCGGCCGAGCCGACAGCTCGGTTAGGTCACTGGTGAGTTGTCATTCCTCACCCACCATCCCTACTACCATGTTGTTGCTGCGGCTCACCAGAATGTCATTGCCATTGCCACAGGGTGCCCACCATCGTGGAGAGGTCCTTCTACAGCGTCCCGGCTCGTGCAACTGCCGTCCATCGCCTCGCGTCGACCCCTTGGTGAGATTCGGCCTCTTAGCTAGGTTAGCATGGGTCCCGGGTGGCCGGCACTATCGCCAGTGCCACCGCTCGCCACGTCGGAGCACGTGAGGGAGGCCAGGGACCATGCCGTTGTAAAGAGGAGAGAGTGCAAGGGTCTTTTTGCGTAGGTGCTGTCTCTAGGAATAGTCACATGAACTGCGGGTTGATTTGTTCAGAGTCTAGGGGCGTTTTTGCTAATATGTCAGCGCGCACGTGGGCTCCTCGTTGTGGGACGCATCCGCGCGCGGGCCGCGCCTCGCGTGGGCCCTATTGGGTAGGATTCGGTTATCTTTTTTTGGGAAAATAGAAATAGTTTTTCATTTTTATTTCTGAGCTGAACTTTGATAATTAATATAAAATGATATAGATGTCTAAAAATTGTGAAACTAATTTTGTTAGGTTCCTAAAATCATGATCTATCTGCTAGTATATTTTATTCACATAGTTTTGTAATATTTTCAAGAGTTATCTAATTAATTTAAGATGCTTAATATTGTAAGATATAAACTTGTAGGAATGGTTGTGATAAATTGGTGATAGTGTTGTATCTGAAACTTTCACAGTAAATTCCTCACATTATTAGGTGCTCACTATAATTTTTGTAACTCCATAATAATTAGTTTGCTAAGGTAGCTAAATGAGCCCTAGTTCAAAAATATATCTTTAATCAATAAAATGCCGAAACACCTTGGAATTTTAAAACTAAAACATTTTTCTGGAGACAAAGCATTCCTTGGTGACGTGGATATGTAGCCTAGCATGTTAGTTATTAGAGCTATCTCGTTAGCTTGCGAGGCGTAATCGTATTTCTAAGAGTTTTGGTTTCCGTTGATTATTTACGTCTCTGCGTTGCATCCACGTATATCATAATAGGAACAACGATGGACCATGGAGTCAACTAAAGTAGCGGAAAAGATGATGCCTTGATGATCGTGTCACTATGATGGAATGCTAACTTTTAGTTATATCTTACCTAGCCAAGTCCCGGTGCATAACCCCTATTATTCTGCACTTTATCTTATGCTTGTGCATTAAGTTTTAAGGAGTTGAATGAAAACCACTTGAATATATATATATATATATCCTTATCCTATAAGTCCTACTAGTATGTCAGGATCGTGTAGATTGCTATGCTATAAGATTTGGTAGAAGTCGAGTGATTACCTGTCACTCGCGAGGGATAGGAAATATATTATTGTTGTTATTATATTACTATCACATGGAATACATATGGATGATAATTGAAGACTGGGTGGAATGATACTTTGGATCTGGTCTTGGTTAGGCATTCGAGCGAGGCTCGGATTGTACTTGTTTCATCTGTGTCGATTGAGGACCGTCCGTTGCTATGGATGGTAGTTAGGTCACAGACTTATTATCCTGAGCACATACTTGCTTATGGGAGCGGAAAGGCTCGTTACGCTCTTATCGCGGATTTCGGCTCTTTCTGGACCGACTGATTGGAGGCGAGGAAAGGTGGAGGTCTAAGCACCATACTGAGACCGAGTCTCAAATGTGGGGGCTTGGAGTCCAAGTTTGGACGGGTACCTGGACCCCGTGACAGAAGTGGAATGGGTTGGTCTTGTTTGTGTCTGGGGTACAAACGGTGCGTGTGTTTCGGGGTACCCAGCTAGGATACATTGGTTCATGAATCGCCGTTCTGTGAGATGGTACCGACTTGGCTATGGTCTAGCACCATAGTAAGAACTGGAATATGAAAGATGGTAAAATAGTTCTGATTGCTTACCACCTGCTTGAAAGTAGCATAGGTGCTTATATAGAATGGTTAGTTAATGAACTAATGATGACTGCTAATGAAGTTGAATATAAGGACGCACGTTTAGTAATGCTTCCGCAGATGCAATAACCCACAAGCCTGATAGCCTTGCATATCCTTGGAGTCTTTTATTTTCCTCCTATCAGGAAAGTCTTGCTGAGTACAATCGAGTACCTAGGGTTTTATTCTCCTGTTGCAGGTGATCGGAGGATACTTAGAGCTGACTCTTGTGTGTGGAAACCTCCTGGTGGGCTCAGAGAGGATTCCTTTCACGCTATGACCGTAGTGTTTGTTTATAACCCCCACGAAAGGTTTTTATAAGAAAAGATATAAAATCTGCTAGCATCTCTTGTATAAAAATGTCAACTATGATAATGCTCCACCATGTCCTTAAATTAATCATGCTTCCTTTGTAACTCTGATACCATTGTTATATTCCATTGTTGTAATAAATTGAGGAAATATTTTGGTACTGTAATAAAGTGATGTAAGAAATGATTTAAGAGAATGTTGTTGGAGTGGTCGGCACCGCCCCAGGAGTGCTCGACTCTATTGCTGGAGTGGTCGGCACCTCCTCTCCAGCCTCTCCACCACCGTGGATGACCAAATGCTTGACAACGAAGGTGCTGGTGAAGCCGCTAGCTTCCCACGTACCCGGACTATCCCAGTCCTAGGCCGCCTTCTCGTCGAACATGACATCGCGTGAGACAACCACCTTGCCTCCGCTTGGGTCGTAGAGCCAGTACGCCTTGGTACCTTCCGCGTAGCCTAGGAGCACCATCGGTGTACTCCTGTCCTCCAGCTTGGTGAAGACTGGCTTTGTCTTCCTGACGTGGCCGATGCAGCCGAATGTCCGGAGGAAGGACACACTCAGATTGCGCCCATACCAAGCTTCGAACGGCGTCTTGCCCTTTAGGGCCTTGGTGGGCACGCGGTTGAGGTTGAACACCGCCGTGGTCATCGCCTCACCCTAGAACCTTGCCGGCATGCTCTCGGCCTTCATCATGGATCGAGCCATACCGACCACCATCTGGTTCTGCGGCTCCACCATGCCATTCTGCTGTGGCGAGTATGGCGTGGTATGGTGTCGCACCATACCCTGATCCGCACGGTACGCAGTGAACTCCACCGAAGTGAATTCACCGCCGCGATCAGTCCTCAGCACGCGTAGCTTCTTGCCGCTCTCCGCCTCCGCGCACGCCTTGAACTTCTTGATCGCCGCCTCCTCTTCGTTGATCGACAGGAGTTGTAGCCACATAAAGCGACTGCAATCATCCACGAGCAGGAGGAAGTACCGCCGACCACCGTTTGTGGCTGGCGTGATTGGCCCACAGAGATCACCGTGGACAAGCTCGAGAGCGTCCGCCGCGCGATACTTGACCGCCTTTGGGAACAACAGCCTCCTCTACTTTCCGGTCGGGCAACTGTCACATAGCTCGCCTGCATGCGACATCGCCATCAGGAGAGTGGCCTCATCATCCACATCAGCCTAAGCTAAATGAGTCTGAGCCTTCTTCTCCTGCTTGCGATTTAGATACTCCCTTGCCCAATGGCCCGCCTTCCCGCAGCGCCGGCAGGCGTTGGGGTCGACCTTCTTCTTCTTCTTCTTCTTCTCCGAAGAAGCCTTGTCGCAACGCTTGCCATCACCACCGTGGCTGGAGGAGGCTTCCCCAGAGTTCCTCCGGGCAACCCACTCCTCCTCTGTTAGCAATAGCTTTCCGATGTCCGTCGTTGCTATGGCCTGCTCCATGCACTCGTCCACCGCCCGCAGACAACCTGTTACATCCTCAATGTTTAGGGTGGACAAGTCCAGCATCGTCTTTATGGAGAGAGCGATCTGGACGTACTTCGCCGGCACGGAGTGGAGGTACTTGGAGACCGCCTCTTCTTCATCGATGGTGACGTCGTGCCTCCTCAGCTTACTGATGAGCGACTGCAGGTGGAGGGAGAAGTCCTCTACCGATTCACCATCCTTGAACTTGAGGTTGGCGTACTCCTGCTTCAGCAGCTGGGCCGACGCCTTCTTTGCGCGGTCGGAGCCGACGCGCATCGCTGCAATGTTCTTCCACGTCTCCTTAGAAGAGTTCTTCGCCCCCAATGGCTCCCTGTACTCCGCTGGCACAGCAGCGAGGATAGCCTCCAACGCTGACATATCATCTTCTTCGTTGTCGGTGTCCTTGTCAATAGCATTCCAGAGCCGTCGGGCTCTGAGCTTGACCTTCATGGTCACTGCCCACTCGCCATAGTTGGTGCGAGACAGCGTCGGCCAACTGGTGCCGCTGACCTCCTGCACCGTGCGTACAACGACCTTCTGTCGTGGCTGGGCAGCCACAGCAGCACCGCTGCTGTCGCCCATCTCCAAACCGTCCGTCATCACCAGCGGTTAGTCCGACGACGACGCTTGTACGGCTCTGATAACACTTGTTGGCCCCTGGATCTTCGGCACGGGTGAGCCGACCACTCACCGGCATTGCCGACCGGTCATTATGGCTAGAGGTAGAAGAAGGGAGGGAGAACAGAGCGCGCGCACACAGCACAAACACCAGCGTTGGCCAGAGCTCTGCAGAGGAGATGGCAAAATTGAACTCGCTCTCTTTACTGGGTTGCGGTGGAAAACTATATATACAACTCTACCTATCTAATCCTAGTACACAGACATGTCAGGCTGTCATGCTGCTACAGTGACTAGATGTGACAACAAGGCTGACTTTGGCGTCTGCCCCTGCTGCGGCATGAGAGCCTTTCGGCGTCTACCCCTGCCGCGCTGTACAGATGAGAAATGCAGATTACTTAACAGTCTGCAGCAGACCAGTGAGATCAGTAAAATCCCAGGAGGAGGATCACAGTGTTCGCTCCATGAAGAAACACCTACAGATACTAATGCATCACACATGCATGCAGTTGCAGACGCTGCTTGGGAAGCTCTCAAAAGGTCAATAGTATACTTCAGAGGCCAGCCAATTGGGACTGCTGCTGCAATAGACAAGTCTCAGGGGGGCAGCACTCAACTATGATGAGGTGACCTTTTCTGTTTCCAGTTGAAGTGTTGGCAGTGTTGTCAATTTTAAAGATTTCGTGCTATTTTTATATTGTACTATGCACCCTTCTATTACTATTTGTTTTGAATCTATCATTAATTCATTATTGTAAATGGTAGTCCTAATCCTGATGTGGAGTATTCAAGTGTACATTTATCAGCTTCCTGCAAAAATACATCATAGCTATCTCATGCATGAATAGCTATGATCAGCAATGATTTATGTTTTTTTTTCATATATTGGGACAGGTTTTCGTGAGGGATTTCACTCCTAGCGCATTGGCTTTTCTTATGAAAGAAACTGCACGCCTTCAGTCAAGGGAGAACATGATTGACCTCTTTAAGGTGCATCATCGCAACTGTACCCAGAAGACAGAAAGCTTACTGGCTGATTTTGGTGAAACTGCCATTGGGAGGGTTGCTCCTGCAGATTCTGGTTTATGGTGGATTACTCTGCTTCGTGCTTACACCAAATGGACAGGGGACAATTCTCTGGCTGAAAGTACTAACTGCCAAAGGGCCATGCACCTTATTCTCTGGTTGTGTCTCTCAGAGGGATGTGATACTTCTCCAGCCTTGCTTTGTGCTGATGGGTGCTCCATGATAGACCAAAGAATGGTAGGCTGCCCACCACAATCCAGCTACTTCTGTTTTCTTATTATGTTTGACACTGTATCCTGTATCTATTGTACCTCCTTATGTCTTACCACAAACTTATCGTTCAATTGCATCCTTGGCCCTGGGGACAGCAAGTTATCTAAATGCTTGTCTTGAACGTTTGTACATATTTATCATGTATCTTGTTTACTGAACTATTGACTGAAATCTGTGCAGGATATATATGGCTATCACATTGAAATCCAGGCTCTGTTTTTCATGGCTATGAGATGTGCCCTGAGTTTGTTGATACAAGACTCCGATCCTAACTTTGTGAACCACATCACAAAACGAATCCAAGCTTTGATCTACCATATACGCAGCTTCTATCACTACAAGACTGAAGAGTACTCACAGACAGCTTTGAAGAAGTTCAATGTGATACCCGAATCAATACCTGATTGGATATTTGACTTCATGCCTAGCCGGGGTGGATACTTTATTGGCAACGTTAGTCCTGCAAGGTTGGATTTCCGCTGGTTTTGTTTAGGCAACTTCATTGCAATTCTGTCATCATTGGCGACCGGAGAGCAGGCTGAAGCAATACTGAATCTTGTGGAGGAGCGCCAGCAAGAACTCATTGGTGAGCTGCCACTCAAGATCTGTTACCCAGCAATGGAAAATCAGGAGTGGCATATAGTCACGGGATGCAACCCAAAGAACACTAGGTGGAACCATCACAACAGAGGCTTATGGCCAGGTGAGAGTGCTTTGGAAACTTGATATTGAGCGCAACATTGTGTTATTAAATGCTAACAATAATCTGCATTTCATTTTGCGTTTTGTGGTTTATGGAGTAAGTAGTTATATTATCAAATAGAATAAACATATGAGAATGTGGTATAAACATCTTTGGGTTTAGCAAATTAGTACTTACATAATCTACTGACCAACTTCTGGTAGAGAAGACAACATATATAGACACTGAAAGCTGTCCTAAGTTGGAACAATGCAAGCTAGTAATAAGAACAGTCTTTTGTTTGGCAAATTGATATAATTTTACAAATATATATATATATATATATATGGTTATGTTCACATTGAAATGATAGGCATAAAGCTGGGGCACCCATACTTGGCGAGAAGAGCAGCGGAGCTAATGAAGCGGAGAATGTCAACTTTCTCTAAGGGCGGCGATATTGATTCATGCTCTATGATAAATCAAATTGTGGTATGCTTCTCAGCTTAGATCCAACACTCTAATTGCTATTTCTTTATGAAACTTTAATTGCTATTTCTTGCTGAATTCATGTGTTTCTTCATTTGGTTTTCTGCAGATGAAATCTAGGATTCCAATAAATGACAGAGGGTCTAGAAATTGCTATATTGTCAGTTTGGATGGATCCGATGAGGAGATCTTGCAAAGCTATAGGGGAGCTATTGAGTCCATCCATGAATTTTGCTATTCAAATACCAAACCTGTCGATCTCTCAAGTATTTATGGCTCAAAGATCGAGGTATTTACAACCCCTGAAAGTGGTACATTCTTTCTTGGTTTTGAGTATAAGAACCGGTTTCTTGTGTTGTCCCTTGCGGGTCGGGATCTATATACTATGGGCTGGAGGTCTATGCATGGAACATTTGAGCTGAAATCAGATACTTAGAAGGTAAACTATATGGCTGATCCATGCACAGTCTTGGATATACCTAAGCAGTACATGTTCCTTTCTCCAAAGGGAAAACTTGGTAACATAAGAATAGGTGGACTAGCTATGAAAGATGCCTTCGAAATGTTACACAAGTGCCGTGAACAAGTATCATATGAAGTGATGCAAGCAATAGGCGTATTCTCAGTTAATTTCCCAGAGGCCGCCAGGATTCAAGGGGTTTTCAATGATATTTGTGCGTCATTTTGTCCGTTGCATGGCTATGATGTGACAACCCTTGATAGTAGAAACAAAAATTCATTCTGGGTACAGAACTGGGATCAGTATGCGTTCCAAGGAATGCAGAGAATAAGTCATCTTTTAAAGGAAAAATCACCACCACCTATCAAAAATCCTAAAGATGCTGTGATACAAGTCAGTTCAGAAAGTGAGATTTTCAAACAAATTCGGATACTACCCAGAGATGCCTATGGAGAATGGCCGTTTGAGCATGAAGCTAGACCATCACCAATATCTGAGTGTGTATTGGACAGTAATCCTAGTGGTACGAAACTTCGGGAACAAAAAGGAACTGATAAGAAAAAGGATGGTTCAAGGAAGGAGGCGATGGGGGAGGAGATGATGGAGGATCTCCTTCCTCCTCTCTGCTAGATGAGTGGGGGCTTGATGAAGAGGGGGAAATCGGTGAAGAACAAGACAACATAGGTGATTACTTCGATCAATTCACTGAGATGCGGAGGACTTACTGGTTGGAGTTTTCAGGAAGACTGATTGATCGACATGCACTTCCTGTGAGAGATTGGCTTCCTTCGTATGCACTGATGAGGCGCGGTCTGAAAGAAAGGAGTTGTTGTGCTCAAGCTCAACAAATCAAACCCCATACACCTTGGAGGGATCCTGTGCAGAGAACTGTAGGGAGAGGTATGTCAAGGGTTTGTAGTTTGGTGACCAGATTCTTCTGGTTTATTTGAGTGTTGATTCAACCTTGGAGTGAAATAGGTATATGTTCTAAGATACAGATACATAGTTGCCATTAACTGTACTGGTTCTTGCCTTGACAGTCTGAGTGTATATACTGTCGTGTGAATGAGAGTGTAAGTTGCATTAGTGATATTTGCCGCGCAGACATGTGATATTTTGTTTTTTTGAATCCTGTCGTGTGAATGAAAGTGTAAGTACTTATGGTGTTCAGGAACCCGTTCCTATGGTGTTCAGAAATAGTGGGTACAGCCAGCGTTTTCTGAATTGCTTGGCGATGGCCTTGTGCAATGCCCAGATCATCACAGCATAGAAACTATTTTCTTCTTCTTCTGAACCTTGGGATATAAAAGCCTGAATTATGATTTTTTAATGCATACGAAGCAATTTGTATTTTACAAATAAGAGTTCGCTGGTGCAAACAATTGACAGAGAAATGCGAACAGCTAGCAATTATGCATTTCTGAACTTATAGGAGTGCTGCAGGCCTGTATGTAGTCTATAAGCTGGTGACTGTTGCTAATTGAATCAAGAACGGAGCTGGAGATGTGCATTTCATATGCAGAGAAGAGAATAGCAGAGCATTGATGATCTGGGCATTGCACAAGGCCATCGCCAAGTTGGAGTTCTGATCTTAGTGTAGGACACGAGTACATGGGTGCATACTGAAACCAATATATCCGTGACTCTCCAAATTTCTCTTTTGGGCCACAAAGACTATTTTGGCTTAATGTGTTGTGTGTCGTTGAGTCGTGACTCTGTTTGGTTTCATGGACTGGTAGTGTCCTGTGTGTTGTGCCCAAAACTGTTGTGGTGCAGCATTATGGCTTAAATCATGAGTAAGCTGTGATGTTTTCAACTCAAATCTGTGATTATGGCTGTTTTCGGTTATGTCTCATGATATTGTCGGTGCTCGTCGCACCTCCAGGTTCTCACTGTCTACCTACCGTTTCTTACTGAATGTTAACTTGAGGTTCTGTCAGGCAATTAAGCTTAGTTTTTTTTTACTCCGGCTTTACAGCTTAACATTGGTTTGTTGATATGTTACTGGGTTCTAATGGCTAGTTGCTGAATCCAAAAGATCATGTAGGCTTGTGCAAAGCCGGCCATATTATTTAATTATTTAAGCGTCCACATTGAACAAATGCTGTTTAGGTATACTTCATTTTGTACTCTACCAATCACTACTAATTAAGAGGCATTTTTTATGTCACAGTTCATCCTTATCCATCGATTCTTCTTCGATTCTTCCTCCTCCTGCACACAAACAAGCCTCCCGTCATTCTTCACATCGTTCCAACAAGAGCAACCATGTTCGTGGTCGTGGGACGGAGGGCCATGGAAATCAGTGACCCGTCTTTGCTGGGCGTGCAAGAGGCTACGGCTACGAGTACGATCATGCATGCAGAGGGGCGGATCCAACGGTAGGGCGGGGGCTCAGGCTCGAGCCCCCCTATCCATACCGGAGTAGTGGAACTCCTGGAGCTCTCATGAATTTTTAGATAAAGTTCTATAGTATAGGTGGAGCAGAGACTTAATATCGAGCAGCAATCAGAGGTATGTGTTGTTCAGCCCTCCCTAAAATTTTTCCTGCATCCGGCGCTCGCTGCATGCGTGTGGCCTCACACCGACACAACACCACCATCCATCTCACTTTCTACAGGCTCTGAACAACAATAACTGAATAACTCAGTACTGGCTCTGGTTCTGCATATGCCACAGTGTTAAGTTAGGGTCTGTTTGGTTTCAAATAAGCCACCTACTTATAAGTTAAAAAGTGAAAAAAATGACTTATTTTGCCAAACACTACCAACTTATAAGTCACCCCTGCTTATAAGTTTTAAGCTGATTCATCCCTGCTTAAAACTTATAAGTCATCCTTTTCGCATAGGGCCCACACTTTTAATGAGCTTATAAGTCATCTACAACCAAACATGCATGACTTATAAGTCACTGGTTTTCAGTCACCTGACTTAATAAGTCACCTGACTTATGGAAACCAAACATGGCCTTAGCTCACAGACTGGTGTAGACTTGTACTCTGCGCCACACACACACACGCCTTCTAGTCTACACAGTACGACGCAGTGACATGTACACAGACCAGCAGGCCGAGTGACTGAACATTGTGTCGCTCGACCTCACAGCAGCAGGATGCATGACCGTGCGTGCCGGCGCCGGCGGTTCTTGGAGTGGCCATGACCGTGCGTGCCTGCACCGCGTCAAGGCCCTCGTCGATGAGGCGTGCCCCGGCCCCCGGCGTCCTGCGCCGCTCGCCGCCCGGGACGCACGCGGCCGTCGCCGGCCATTGTGCGTAAGCTCATCTCGTTCCTGTACTGCACTGTTATACTCAGTGCATCCTCTCCGTCGGAGACTTGGCAGGGGGGCCGTCGTGGCGCGTGCCGATGGGGAGGAGGGACGGCACGGCGTCCACCATGGCAGACGCGCACAACGGTAATCCCCAAGCAGAGGCAAGCACAACATGAGCTTGTCTCCGCAGTTGTTTTTTTTCTTTTCTAAGAGCCTTTTTTTTAAACAATTCTTTTCTAAGAGTCAAGTCCAATTTGCCACCCGAACCGGTCGCTATTTTTTTTTTTAAAAAAAGACACTCTTTACTTCAGGCCCATACAACATACGCATCTTAATTTTTATGGAAAATTTGCTAGCGGACACTGAAAGCCAAGTCGCTTTACCAGCACCGAAAAAAGATCGATTTGCTGATAGATATTCTAGTTTGTAACAAATTTGCTGAACGACACCGGACACATTAAAATATTAATTTCTTGCTCGAGAGGTGAGAGAACAGTTTTAAAATGACGTTCTCTCACCTCCTGAGAAAATAATAATAATATTTTAATGCGTTCGGTGTCTTCCAGCAAATTTGGCACAAATAAGAGCGTCTACCAACAAATCGATCTTTTTTCGGTCCACTGACAAAACAACCTCACGTTCGGTGTCCACTAGCAAATTTTTCCTATTTTTTAAAACAGGGTAAGATACCCCCTAACCATTTCGACGTGATTCCTCATATGTTTTTGCTCACGTGGCAGCGAAGCTCACACATCTGATGTGGTCTCTCCTATATCGAAATAATTAATTCATAATAGATATTTATGTTGTAGTTGATATCTTTTTAACTTGAGATCATATAGAAACCTGAACTCTTTTTAATTTATTAGATTTCAAATTACATTTTCTAAAATTTTTAAATGACATTGGATGTTCACAGAGTCTATACAAAAGTTGTAGCTCTTAACATAATCTTTAACGTTGTAATTGACATTTTTTTGGCTTCAAATAACCATTTTAAGCTATCATATTTTGATATTTATTAAAACTTGAATTTTTAAACAATCTTTGATCAAGACATGATGTACACCAAAGTTATAGTGCTCGCTGAGATCTAAAAGTATCTAGTTCATATTTTTTCAATAAAACCCTTATGAACCGAAAAACTGATGATATGCATGACACACGTGTCACGCAGGGGCGGAGCTACAGGGTGGTCCCTATGAGCCACGGACCACCATGCGCTCGGCCCAACTGAAGCCATGGATAGAGTCCGCAATTGAGAATTCGCCGTACGTCGCTCGGCCTTCTGGATTCTGCCTTTTGGATTCGCGAGAGACCGACAGTTCGTGTGGCCGCGTATTCACGTCAGACTCGGCCTCTGTGCGGCCGTGTAGTGCAGCCGTGAAGACGGGCGACAATCCTATGGCGAGCATGGGTGCGGCCATCAAGCATTGGCGTGGCGACTCCACGTATAGATGGGCAACGGGCTGGCCCGGCCCGTCACGGCACAGGCCCATGCCAGGCACGGCCCGAAGGAGGTCGGGCCGGCACGGCACGCCGTGCCACCCAGGCCGTGCCGAACATGGCGTCGCGCCTGATTGACGGCCTAGGCACGGCCTGCTGGGCCGTTTTTCGGGCCGGGCCAGGCCGGCCTAAGAAGCATGGCCAGTGCACCGTGTCGGGCCAGCCCGGGGCCCATGAGGCGGTTGCGCAAGCAGCCAGAGAGAGAGGGAAGCCGGGAAGGGGAGGAAGCGCAAGCAGCCGGAGATGGCAGTGGCCGGTGATGAGCTAGCCCTTGGGCCCTTGATACTAGATCTGGCATCGGGGCGGAGCTCGGGGCCGGCGCTCCTCGCTCCGGCGGCGTCGCTCAACTAAAGGGAGGAGGCGTCGGCGTCCGCGCTCGGCCGTCGGCCCTACAAGCAAGGAGGTCGCGCGAGGAGAGGGAGGAGACGCTCGGCTCGGCTCAGCTGCTGTGCTGCATGATGGAAGGGTCGAAGGGGAGGGGGCATGAGGGCGTCCCATGTTTGCGTGCACCTCGCGGAGTCGCGGCCTCGCTCGACGCGAGGGAACAAAGGAGCGAGCGCGGGTGCGTTGGATGGGATGGGAAGCGCGTGCGAGGGAACAGAGTGCGGCGTGGGGAGGGCGGAGGGGGTTGCGCGTGCGCAGGGGTTGGATGGGAAGGGAGTAAGTGTTTGGGGGGTGGGGGCGTGGGCCTCATAGTCTTAGCAGGCCGGGCCGCCACCGGGCCATGCGCTATGGACTGAGCCGTGCCGTGCCGGCACGTCGTGCCTAGGTAAGGCCTAGGCACAACCTGCTCCTTCAGGCCGTGCCAGCCTGGGCCGGCTCACCATCGGGCCGGGCTGTGTTTGGGCCAGGCAAAAAAAACAGGCCTTGTGCTAGGCCGACGGGCTTGAGCTGCATGCCCATATACAACTCCACGAGGACCACGACTGCAAACGCTAAGCAGTGAACAGCAACCAGCAACCCAGCAGCCATCAGATACGTACGTACATAAAAAACCTAAGATGAAGACACAATTGCTTTTTGCTAAGCCAAAGCCCTACTCTGTACTCACGTTTCTCCTTTTTTCATTTCCTATCAGCTTCTTTCAGCCAGGATCGGAGGATCCACGTTTCAGGCTTTCAGCAATTGGCAAGCCACTTAGCCAGGAACGGCAAAAGTGCACAGGGTATATAAAACTGATTTAATTTTAATTATATGTTTTTTGCAATATTGGATTATTAGTTATTTGGTTTGGTAAATTGAAATGTTATATAATTGTCTTGCTCTTGCAGATTTGTTAAAAATGAAGAGGACTGGGGTGATATTGCCTCTCTTTTCTAGAAATATGCATCAAAGAAGAAGAGATCATCAACACTTTCATGGCTATTAGAAGACGCATGGCTAACCAGAAGAAGTAGTGATATATTGTTCTTTAACTATTATGGATAGGTAATATTTTAATTCTATGTTATGAAAGCTATATTCATCAATTTATGAACTCTATATGCCCTTTGTTCATTAATTGTATTTTGTAATTCATATACTTGTGTACCGACATATTAACGGTTAAAAAAATTAGATAATGGACCACCATAGCTACGAATCGTGGCTACACCACTGGTGTCACGTATGTACCACGTCAATCAAAACTATCCTCGAAGTCACTAGGGACTATTTAATGGGGTAATCCTACTAGTTGTAAAAGTCCAGGTGTGTTGCCGTGGAGTTCAAGATGTTCTCAACTTTAGTCTTGTTTGGCATAGCTTCTCCAATAGCTTTATAAGTCTTTTGAAGTAGTTTTGTATTCAAAGGGTATTTATTTTTAAAACATCTTTACATGTAAAGCTCCTTAAAACATGCTCTCAGGAGAAATTTGTATGGGATAAAACTGAAAATAGTAACCTTTTCTAGCTTCAACTCGCTCTAGTGGGTCCTACATGGGATTTTATAAGAACATGTTATAAAGAAGTTATTTTGCTAAACGGTTCATAGAAACAATTTAAACTTTGCTGTTAAAGCTGCTCGTGGAGCTGAAAATTCACGAGATTAGTTCAGTGTTCAAGGATAAATTGGACCTGACTCTTGTTTTTAATTATCTTGGCCTTTTTTTTACTCCATCATATTGTTGATAAACAACCCGGGCACGGCTCTAACACGATGAACGTGACTAAGCAAGTGCGCACACCACGAATGCAATTTTTCCGTCTTCAAGGACATATATGTTCTCATATTATAGACTATATATATACTGGATGTGTACCAAAATACGTGCATTCACGTCAAGAGGGCACATACATGCCAGGGGCAGATTTTTCTTTCTCCGCACACACCATCGACATGGCCCACTGCTCATCCTTCGCCGACCGCCTCTACTACGGCTACCCTTGCGCCGCCGCCGCCGCCGGCAACGACACGACCGCCCATCCCTCGACGCGACTCGCGACATACGCCGCCAATGCAACCTCCGCAGGCACAAATGCCGGGCACCGAACGGCAGGTATGGTACGCCAAGGACGCCGTCGTGGAGATGGACCCAGGAAGCCACCTGACGTTGGACCTGGGCCTGGGTGGGTAGGCTAGTACGGCACGGTGCTCAAGCACAAGGGCCTGCTCCGCTGCGCCGTCGTGAACTGAACACTGTGATTTTGTTCTTACACACTTGGGACAGTTACTATGTTCAAAAAAATTTACATAAAAACAACTATGTTCAAAGTTTTGTTTCGCTTGTATACATGATGTTGATAGCATTAGTACTTTTTTTTCTCGATCATGCAAAAAGTTTGCACGTATTTTAGTGCCGGTCCTAGGATTTTAAGGACCCTCTATCGATCTCGTCGCAACGGCCTCTCTTGACCATGTATAAAATTTTATAATATATAGACGCTAATTTTACTTGCAAAACGAAAGTAAATTCAATAACATATTTTTAATTTAACATGTCTGATAATTATCGAGGAACAATGTAGATTAAGCAATATATTTGTAGATGTATGTTAATTATCGAGGAACAATGTAGATTAAAAAAATAATATATTCGTTTTCTTTTCTCACCCATGACAAATGTTTCTTAGGTAACATTCTCAAATTCTAACACATAAATTAGAAGAAAAATATGGTGATCGGTGATCGTAATTCATAAACAATTTAGAAGTGCGGAATACTATACAAATAATTAATTTGGATTAAAATAAAAGGAAAAAAATACCTTGGGCCTAAACAATCGATCGGTGATCGTAATTCATAAGAAGCCAAGAATCAAGATGTCGTAAATCGTGGGGAGCCCTGCTGCTGTCGCCGCCCTCTCGTCGCCAGTATCCGTGTCTCCGAGTAGTCTAGCTCGCAAGGGCGGCGTGGCTCGCGACTCCACGTGTGTAAGGCGCACGTCGCGAACTCACGATCAGAGTGTGCTGTATGCAGCGTGACTCCTGGCCTCCTCTCTACCCGAGGGCCGTGGGAAAAGGAAACTATGAAAGAAATGCCAATGTTGTCTTTTTGTACCGTGTAGCCAGTTCTATGTCTCTCTTCTTATTAGTTTGCTAATACATAATGGACTATAGAACCTGGGGATTTGTATACCTAGGCTTGGGCCTCTCCTTCACTGGGCCCTCGGCCATCGCACCTCGTGCCCTACCCCTTGGGCCGGCACTGAGGTATTTGTATTAAGGTAGAGAAATTATTCGATACAACACGTCTTGATGGCATCCTAGGAGGTCAATAAAATTTTACATAGACGCCTAACCCTAATCTAAGCTATTATACAGGACAGAGATCGACCCTAATTTGCTTGCGCGTGCCTACCTGCCTACCTGGCTACGGTATACTCAAGACCCTGTGTTGTCGTCATCTCGTCACCTCTGCTTGCTGGGCCGGCCCGGCACGGCGGACGGACGCAGCTCTGTTGGCATTCCCTCCCGGGCCTCCTTCCCAGGAGGACGGTGGCGTCAAGATTCAAATTCCATCCATTCACTTCCTCAAGGCCTCAAGTTACCTTACCGGTGGAAGACCTCCCTGATGTCGTTGATGCCACAGGGCACGCAGGACCGGTCCTGAGTATTTTTAGGATCAGGAACAAAGCTAAAATTTTAGGCTTTTTTATATGAATGTGATAATACTATTAGTAGTGCCCATTGGTAGTATATACATACATATACAAAATATTACTAATAAGTAGTTAACTGAATGCAAAAACAATATTCATATGAGATAATGTATATACATACTAAATTACCTCAAAAATTTCTTCTAACATTCCTTGATACGAAGTCATCGATGATGGTTTTAATATCAATCACTCACATTATGTTCATCCATGTCGATGTTAACATTGTCTTCCATATGGTCATGATCATCTAGATTAGCATTAGCTGGTTCCTCCACAACAACTATCTCCAAATCTCCAATACATCTGGATATCTTGAAGTGCTTGTATTAGTCTTAAGAAATTTACGAAGAGGCCCTATCTATGATTCTACGAAATCATCTATTCGCTTTTTTTCTTCTTTCTTTTGTCGTTGCGGAAGGATACTTTCTTGATGACATGGTACCATTAAAATTTAGAGAAACAACTAGTAACTACAAATTTCATAAAGTAGGGATCACACGAGAAACAAGTAGTAAATAAATTTTAGATTCCTACCTCCTCTCTCTGCTGAAGCTATCGATTGCGAACAAGGTTCGGGGATCGAGAGATGAGGGGAGGGATCACGCCCACGTGAGAGGTGAGATTAGGGCCCTCTAATTTGCCGCTTTGCTCTCTTTGCTTTCTGCAGTCGAACGTCGCCGAGGACCCGCATGCGCAGAAAAAAAAAGGCGGCGGACGAGAAGGTCGTGTGCGTGTCTGCGTGACTCTGGCGCCGTGATCATGGGATCTCATCTAGCGCCGCCGCATATCGTCGTATTATTAATTGTCGACGGCAAAAAGTGACGGGTCGATTCCGCCATCGGCACGCTGAAGCAAGCCGAGAGAAACCGTGTGGAGCAGATCCCGAGCTCTCCCCGGACTTAAGAGGACACCGAACCGGATGGTCGTGACCTAGGGCGTGCCAGCCAATTCGATCTTACAATTGACATGGAGACAAGATTGATCGGTAATTTAAGGTGGAACATACCGGTGTTTGTCCGAGATAGTTCTAAATGTGCGGCTAAGTAGCCGATGAGATAAAGCTATCGACTTGAGAGTCGATATCCAAAGCATGTTCATGATGCATGATAAGCAAAACGAGCATATCGGCAATTGTCGGGTTATTTAATTGTATAGATCTAAATAACGGATGATCATAAAAACATGCAAAAGGTGTAAAAAGTAAGCGTGGAAGCATTAAATGAGAAACATACTAGCTTTTAACTAAGACAAAACAAGTAAAAGCTAGTAAATAGCCAATATATTCTCAATGTAGGGCTATCGGCTAAAAGCAAACCGATTAGATGAAAGTAAACTTGTAACATGCAAACACTCAACCATTAAATGTGGATAAGTTCATACACTCATTAGATCTAATCTGCTATCTCTCTAATGATGGGGTTCGAAATTTGGACCGATGCAACCATGATAAAGATAACAGGTTAAACCTTCAAATAATACGAATCTATACACGCTCAACAGAATCGTGAAAACATGCTACAATCGTGGAAGAAAAGGCGATCAGCTAAATAGCCAATGCGAACATAGCATGCAGCCAGAGGCTATGTTTGACCATAAGCAAGACTTACTATTTAACAATTTTTGATCTATAGTGCTAACAGTGAGGGTCGACCGGATCGATGGTAGCTATAATAACAGTTCTAGACCAGATTTCATCAACTAGCAAGCTTTACTTAGGGTTAAACATGTCATGGCCACATGCTATCTTCGATCAAGATTGGATCAAAACGGCTAAGCTAACCGAGACTATCGTCAAAGCGAGATGTAAACAGGGAAAAGCAACAAGACAATGATTTGAAGAGATTTAAAGCCAATCCGTTTCAATCTTAAACAAGCAAGGGGTGGTTTTGTTACAAACAGTAAGAAACTAAATATAACAAGATCGATAACTAGCAAATCTATTAAAAACAGGAAGGAACCCTACCGATCTTAATAGATTTAGCCGATAACTAATCCGTGATCAAAATTTGTATGAGATATGAGCGGACCGATGCAATGAGATTGATTTTGATAAGAATCGAGGGTAACTTGTATTAGTAATTGTAAGAGATACTGAGCGGACCGATGCAACCTTACAATTAAGCGAGCGATAACTAACTTATACCAAGCTTGTAAGAGGTCGGACCTAACCGATGCAAACCTTACAAACAAAATATAAGTCATGACGGATACTCTCACAGACAAACCGGAGGTTGGACTTAACCCGATGTGAGACACGCTTGAAGAAGAACTCATTGAAATCTACTCTACTCCTACTCCTAGGGGGGTAGCGTAAGCAAAAAGTAAAGATAATGGTTTTGATTGATCGTTGAGATGTGTATTACAATAGCGAGGTTCAATATTTATACCCGAGGCTTGACTACGAGTCTGGTCCAATAAGATCAATCACAAAACTTAGAAAAGAAACAAAGCTTCCTAAATTATGATAACTTGAACCTCAATCTTTCCTTTCTATGAAGTCCAACGCAGCGCCCGCTTCATATCCCCATTCCTTGAAATATTGGTGTCATCTTATCCGGTTGATGGCAATTTTAGTTAGCCGATCTTCTTGAATATCTCGGCTTTCTCTTGATAAGTTTTCGACCTTATGGCCTCCTTATGTTGAACCAAATTTTGGTGTCAGCATTACTTTTTTCCTTGAGGAATATCGTATTATTACTAGTAGTGTATACATATATGGGCGGAGACCCATCGTGAGACATGGACACAGGACAACCGTCCTCCCGACCCCGCCCTCGGGGCCGAGCCTAGGGGCACAGGCTCGCGTGTCATGCGCTCTTGATGAGGACCCGGTTCGTCGGTGGCCCGGCAAGAAGACGATTGCAGAGATAAACACCGGGGAAGTAGATGTACTCCATAAACAATCGCGCCAGATCTTGGCCTCCCTAAGGGATTGTTTGGATGTTATGAGATTCACCTCAATTCACATGTGTTGAAGTGGAATTTAGTTAAAGGTCCACACTAATCCACCCCAACACAAAATCCACTCTAACATATATAGATTGATGCGAATCCGACTACATCCGATCAAAGCCTAAATCAAACACTTGCTTGTACTAAGGGGATTCTTTGTCGGCTCTGCGCTTGACCACTCACGGAATCTTGTTCACGTGAAACAGTATTTTCGGATGAAATGATATTTTTCTCTCACAACAATTAGCGGAACAGTATTTTTGTTTATTTTTCAGTCTGCCGAACAGGCCCTTATTTGCCTACACCTACAACTCATAGAAAAATTCTACGTTATAATAAATAGGCCCGGCATGTTTGACCTCTGCTGACCTTGCACTACATCGCAAAATTCTATAGAGCTTGCGTCGTCCCATGTTGGAATGCTCGGATCATATTGAACAACGTATCTTTTTTTCCCTTGGGGCCCGGGGACCAAAATATCTAGCAGGTACCGCTAGCGGCTAGTGCAGGCAATTCAAAGCGACCGTGAAAGTTTGTGTTCCTTCGAGGCGAGCAAGGGTCGCTTCTGGCGCCACAACCCTTTCTTTGTCCGGCCGGTGCCCACGGCTAGTATATCGGGATGTTACATATGTTGTAATGGTTGTATATGTATATGGTAAGCTTCTGTTCCTATTGTTTCATCTATTTTATAGACGTATATTACAAGTATGTTTATTTAAGTGTTGCATATGTTTCATACATATGTTGCAAAGTATTTTATCTTGATGTTGCTTATGTTTTACAATGTTTTCGAGGTGTTTTTGTAACTGTTTCGGAGACATGTTTCAAGTGTTTCATTTGTCTTGAGACATATGTTGAAAGTGTTACATTTGAATGTCTCAAAAGTAGATTGGGTGTTGTATCTCGCTCCTCCTCGCCTCTCGGTGTCTCCACCTTTCTCTCGGTTGCCTAGGTGAAAGCCCTAGTTTGGTTTTAGATAATTGATGAAACTTAAGTACTAACCTATGTCATCAAATGTGATCATGAGCTAGGTTGGTACACACCAAGTGATAAAGCAAGTGAGATGTCTATGGAGATGGAGATGGACATGTGATGATGGTGATCAAGCTCCAACTTGAAAAAGGAAGAAAGAGAAAAATAAAAACCAAGGAGATCAAGATAAAGGTATCAAATAGGTTTTTGTTTTGACACTCAAGACACCATAGAGGGTGTGAGTGTGTTTAGAATCGATAGTCGTACTATTAAGAGGGAAAATCTTTGGCTAAGTGGTTATTGAGTACCATTAGGTGATACGATTCTTGCATATGCATCAGGGACCTAGTGTGCTAACAATTGACCCTTGAAAAATGCTTTGAAAATGCTAACACACGTACACATAAGTTCTACACTTTGTGGTTAGCATCTTGAAAGCAAGGGTGAAGTGTTTGAGGAGATAGAAAAAAAAGGAGACGAAGGTCAGTGACTAGACTCTGGCTCTGCTAGGACCAGACTTTGATAGGACGTGTCCGGTCAGTTATCCAGCTCTTGGCCGAGAGGGCTGGGCTGTGATCAGACGCGCGACTGGACGTAGGGATGGCGTCAGGTCACGGCGCGCAGAGAAGGGGAGGCTCGGCCTCGGGATCGGATGCTGGCGGCGTAGCGTGACCGAACGCACGGTGAACACTGTTCACCGCGTCTGGTCTTAGCGTCGGTGCGCGCGCAGAGAGAGGAGGAGATGAACCGAACGCCGAGCGCGTCAGGTCATCGTTGAGCAGACGCGTCCGGTCACTCGCTGAACCTCTCGGTGTGAAAAATGACCCTGACCGGACTCTGGCTCTGGTGCGTCCGATTAGTTTTAGCAGCACGTCCGGTCATGACTTAATTGAAAGAGTGAACGTTATTTGACCGTTGGAATCTGACGCACGAGGTTTAAAGGAAGGACACATGGACCCCATCCATGGACCGGACGTTGGCGACCAAACGCTAGGGTGCGTCTGGTCACGCGAGTCCGGTAAACCCTCGACTAAGCAACGGCTCAATTTTCTTTAGGCGCCTATTTAAGGCTCTTGGGCGGCTTGGGGCTCACCCTCTTAGCACTTTGATATTCTTGACATCCTTGTGAGTCTAAGCAAATACCTCACACTCATCTCCATTATTGATTCATCATCATAGTGAGACTGGGAATGATTCCTAGTATATTTTGCTTGAGTGATTGTATCTAGTGGCACTTAGGGATCATTGTGGCTGTGGATTTCTTGTTACTCTTGGTGGTTGCCGCCACCTAAACGGCTTAGAGCAGCAGAAAAGCATTGGCATGAGTTGGTGATTATTCGTGGCCATCTCCGTGATTTGTGAGGGGTCTTGTACCTTTCCCGGCGGAGAGCCAAAAGGTAACTCTAGTGGATTGCTCATGTCATTGAGTTATCTCACTTGTGGGTAGGTTCTTGCGGTGCCAAGTGTTGGTTAGGTGTGTGATACCTATTAGACGTCGAACCACCAAGTGTTGATTGACACAACAGGGACTAGCGTGCCGTCAAGCACGTAAACCTCAGGAGAAAAATCTTGTGTCCATTATGATTGGAATTCTCCCCGGTGATTGATTGGATATTCATTGTGATTGGTTCATCTCACTTGCCATGGCGGTATAATCTTTCACACTCTCTTGTATTTACATTGTTTACATTCTTGTCTAGTCAAGCTCTTTAGTGTAGTTAGTCTTTGAGAGCTTATTAGTTTGATTAATGAGGCTCTTTAGTTTGTCTTTGAGAGCTCACTAACTTAGAGAGTAGTGACATAGCCTTTGATTATATCTAGAGATCATAGCAACTAGAATTGTTGGTATAGGTGGCTTGTAACCCTTGTAGAGCTAGAGCAAAATTGCATTTCGCCATTTAGGTTACTAACCACTTACTCTAGTGTATTTGTAGAAAATTTTTATAGGCTATTCACCCCCTCTAGCCATTTAGGACCTTTAATTTCACTAGGTATCCGAACCAGAGGCGTAGCGAGCACCGCCCCTCCCCTTCTTTTCGATGCTTGTGCAAGATCGTAAGATGGCGGCGTAGGCGGGATGGGCCACCACAGTACGCGGGCGCATGCTCCTTCTATGTCCGTTACATGGGAGAGATAGGTGCGCTCGTTTCTTCTGTGATGTGCTGAGATCGGACGGCTCCTGTTCCTCGAATCGGATGGCCCCGAGCTGTGTCTGGATTGGTCCTCAGGCCAAACGTTCGAACACTCATAGGCGGATCCACCACTAGGGCGAGCTAGGGCGGCTGCCCTAGGCCCCTTTGGTTGGGCACCCTATCCCCATCCCACGGAGGTCGGAGCTGGCGAGGCCATGAGGTCGCCAGACACAGGGAAGATGGCGACAAGTTGAAGCGCGCTTCACGCAGGAGCAGACGCGAGGCCACAAGGGGAAGGCGAGGTGGTATCATTATCATGGGCTGATGGGCATGAGGGAAGGGAGGCCTAGGCCCAGCGATCGACAAACACCTAGCCTAGGTCAGGCTGCCAGTTAGGGGGCTCGACTACGTCGTCACCCGTCTGTGCAACTCCTCGCCCCCGGCCCCCGCTCGACTGCGCCTGCGCTGCTGCTGCCCGCATACGTGGCTCCGCCCTCTAGGCTCAACGCTCGCCGCCACCACACGCTCGCGATGGCGTGTCCCCGCCCCAGAGGCCGAACCGCTGCCGCTCACCGGCCAGCTCCTAGGCGGCCAGGCCGCTAGGCGCACAACCGACCGCTAGCCATCCCCTGTGGCCTGGCGGCTAGACCCCTCACCGGCCCCGTTGCTTGTGGCCTTGTGGTTAGGGGTTTTGGATTTTGGGTTTGATAATGTCATTTTCTAATTGACTTGTCTTTAAAATTGATAGGTTTTTGTACTGTATTTCTACAATCAAACGTATATTATTGATAATTCCGTTATTAAAAGGTAACATCTTGATTTTTATTGGTTGTTTTATAACTTTTGCTCTTGACATGCATGTTGTTGTTGGTTAGCCAAAATTTTACTGTATAAATCCGCCCTAGGTCATTTCGATTCGCCACTGTGGACGCTGGTCATCTCGTTTCTCCGCACACACTATCGACATGGCCCACTGCTCATCCTTCGCCGACCGCCTCTACTACGGCCACCCTTGCGCAGGCGCCAGCAATGACACGACCGACCCGTCCGTTGCTCGACGCGACCTACTCCGCCAATGCAACCTCCGCAGGCACAACACAAGTGTCGGGCACCGAACTGCGGCGCGGGTACGCCGAGGACGCCATCGTGGAGATGGACCGGGAAGGCACCTGACGTTCGATACTTCGATTCGACCTAGGCCTGGGTGGGCTACTACCGAGCGGTGCTCAAGCACAAGGGCCTGCTCCGCTGGCTGTCGTGAACTGAACACTGTGATTTTGATCCTGGTCACTATTGGTAGTGAACTGAACACTGATTTTTTATTCAAAAAAAACACGGTGATTTTACTCTTACACACTTGGGTCATTTACA